>CAUYUJ010009691.1:0-85000 GCA_963575745.1 Prorocentrum cordatum
GCAGATCCGCGGGGTCAGGGTCCAAAAACACAGGGGATTTGCCACATTTCTGAAATTCGGTGCCACCCCTCACGCAGATCCGCGGGGTCAGGGTCCAAAAACACATGGGATTTGCCACATTTCTGAAATTCGGTGCCACCCCTCACGCAGATCCGCGGGGTCAGGGTCCAAAAACAAATGGGATTTGCCACATTTCTGAAATTCGGTGCCACCCCTCACGCAGATCCGCGGGGTCAGGGTCCAAAAACACAAGGGATTTGCCACATTTCTGAAATTCGGCGCCACCCCTTACGCAGATCCGCGGGGTCAGGGTCCAAAAACACAGGGGATTTGCCACATTTCTGAAATTCGGTGCCACCCTTCACGCACATCCATCGCAAGGCGTGGTAACCCAAACTGCGAGAACTCCCTCGGCCCTTTAATCGCAAGGTGTGGTAACCAAGCCCGTAAACCATACACGTCTTACCAATCGCCAGGTGTGGTAACCCCTCTTGTGATCAGTTGGTTTTGCTGATTGCGAATCGGCTTCGCATGAAGTTTCGATACTGCTTCACGACAGCGCCAAGGCCTCATGACTTAGCTCTTCCATGGCCCATTCTCCGAGAGAGGGGGCCGGCGGCAGGGGGCGAAGCCCTTACGGATAAGAAGAATTCGCCGGCGCTACGGGCCAGGGCGTGCTAAGATCTCCGGTACCTGGTTAACAGTATTTCTAGTTCGCGCGCGCGGGGCGGCCCCTGGGGGTCCCCTGACGAAAAGTACCCCGGCAAGGTCCCGGCAAGTCCCCGGCAAGTCCCCAGCAAGGTCGGGTCAGAGATGCCAGAGTTCTGTGACAGGGCCCCAGGACGGGCCAAGAGGTCCCCAAGAAGCCTCCAAGACGGTCCAAGAGGGCCCCGAGACGGCCAAAGATCGCCCGAAGACGCCCAACAGGGCCCCAAGACAGCCCAAGAGGCCTCCAAGACGCCCCAAGGGCCTTCCAAGAGGCCTCCGAAGAGGGCCCCAAGAGGCCAAAATCGTTGATTTTCATTGTTTTTTTCCTATGTTTTTTGCGGAACGGCCCAGGAGGGACGGCCCCAAGACGGCCCAAGTGCCGCCCAAGACGGACCAAGAGGCCCCAAGACGGGCCCAAGAGGGGCTCAAGAGGGGAACCGAGAACTGAAAAATCGAGCCCTCCGCCCCAGAAGGCGCCCAGGAGGCCCCAAAAAGGCCCCAAGAGGCCCCGAAGAGGCCCCCAAGACGCCCCAAGAGGCGCCCAAGAGGCCCAAAAGAGGCCCCAAGAGGCCCCAAAACAGCCCCCAAGAGGCCCCAAAACTCGGCTAGCCCACAACAGTGCGACAATATGGGCCGGCGGAATGAGCGAAGCGATTACATAAGACTAGTAATAAGAATAAGAATAATAATTCTAATGACACACATGAGCAACTAGAAACCGGGTGTGCCAAAACTTTCGGAGATCCGCGTGGATGTCTTGGATCGGCGCTTGGCCCCTCCGGCGGCGCCTCTGGCAGCCGCCCCTGGTGCGCCGTCAAGGGCGGCGCGCCTGGAGCTCGATTCCTTCCCTGGGCTGACTATCTTTCTCGACGTTCCAGCGCATTGTTCTGAAAGGTGGTACCGTGTGGCGTGTTCTACCTCATCATGCTGGCGATGCTCACGATGAGGCAGCAAAAGGTGAGTGTGGCGGTGTTGCCGATCATACAGCTGAGGGTTATAACGACAAAGATAACGATGACACGATTAACGATAACGAGCATATGAGAAACCGAACGTCTCTCGCTCTCCCACTCTGTTGTTCATCTCTCTTTGCCGTTATCTCGCTTCTCGGTTGTTCATGCTGCATTTCGTTTGACTTCTGTTCTGCATAATTCCTTTATTCTGCATGTTCCTCCTCGTCCCTTCTATCTCGCCGCCGCAAGGGAAGGTGTAGCAGTTGCTCTCTCGCTCTCTCTCTCTTTCTCTCTCTCTATCTTTCTCTCTCTCTCTCTCGATCGCACTCAGCATGCACAAAATGGACGGGGGAGATGGTGAGAGCAGTGGTTGCTCTTTGTCTCTCTCTCTCTCTCTTTCTTTCTACCTTCCCCTCTCCCGCTTTACACACGACGCAAAGTGGGCGTTGGGAGGGAGCACTGGTACCCCTCAACCCTGCACGCACAATGCACAGGAGGAAATCGGAGGGGGCGATGGTTTCTCTCACTCTCTCTCTCTCACACACTCTCTTTGTTTCTGTTGTCATCACTCTCACTGTCTCTATTTCTTCTCTCTCCCTCTCTGTCTCTCTCTCTCTCTCTCTCTTTTTTCCCATGTTCTCCACGCGCACAGCCCAGAGGGCGAACTGGGAAGGGGAAAGCGGCGGCATTCTTATGGAAGGGAAAAATGGCTGCTATCTGACTCTCTCAAACCCCACGCACACACGAAGGGAACAGCGGTTGCCCTCGCACCCTCCACGAACACGCGCTGGGAAGGAAATGTACAGGGGGGATTGGCTCTCTCTCTCTCTCCCTCTCCCTGTCTCTCTCTCTTTCGCTCCTTGTTTTATTTGTCTCTCTCTCTCTCTCTTTGTGTTTTCCCCCCCTTAGTTTTTCTGTTTTTGATTATTTGTTTTTTTGTTCTCTCTCTCTCTCTCTCTCTCTTTCCCTCCTTTTATACATATATGTATATACTATAATACATATACGTATATGCAAGAGCATGATCCACCGCCTCTTCCTCAGGAACCCGGGGGTCCCCCTCCCACTCCGAAAATCCCCCTCCCCCCTGCTCGACCCCCTCGCCTCCCCCCACAACCCCCCCCCCCCCCTCCCCCCACTCCCCCCATCCGGAAAACCGGAAAGGGGTCACTACCGGTTCGAACCCCCCTTTGCCCGCGGAAAACCAGGGGGGGTCACTACAGGTTCGCCCCCCCCCCCCCCCTCCCTCGGAAAAAACAGGTGGGGGTCACTACCGGCTCGAGCTCCCCACCCCCACCCACCCGCCGCTGGCAAACGACTTCCGGGTCCCCACCACCGTCCTCTCCTGTCCCCACCATTGTCCAACTGTCACCATTGTCCCCGCCAGTGTCGCACTGTCCCCGCTGTCCCCACCACTGTCCCCACTGCCACCACCACTGTCCCCACCACTGTCCCCACCACGGCCCCACTCTCCCCACTGTCCGCAGCGTTCCCACCACCAGTGTCCCACTGTCCCCACTGTTCCCGCCGCTGTCCCGTTGTGTTGTCCCACTGTCCCCACTCTTCCTACCACTGTCCCAACTGTTTCACTGTCCCATTGTCCCACCACCGCGCTCACCACCGCCCTCACCACAGTCCCCACCACCACCGTCCCCACCACTGTCCCGCTGTCCACTTGTCCTCACCACTCTCCCACTGTCCCCGCTATTCCCACCACTGTCCCCACTGTCCCCGCCACTGTCCCCACCAATGTCCCACTCTCAACACTGTCCCCACTTTCCCCGCCAGTGTCCCACTGTCCCCACCGTCCCCACCACTGTCCCGTTGTCCCACCGCTGTCCCATTGTGCCGTCCCAGTCCCCGCTGTCCCCACCACTGTCCCACTTTCCCCACTGTCCCCACCACTCCCCCCTTTGTACCACTGTCCCACCACCGTCCTCACCACCGCCCTCACCACTGTCACACCACCACCGTCCCCACCACTGTCCCACCGCCCCCAGTGTCCCCACCACTCTCCCACTGTCTCCCCGCCACTGTCCCCACCACCACCGTCCCCACCACTGTGCCACTGTCCCACTGTCCCGAGTCCCCAATGTCCCCACCAGTGTCCCAGTGTCCCCACTCTTCCCACCACTGTCGCACTGTCACCACTGTCCCCACCACTGTCCCCACCACTGTTCCACTCCCCCTGCTGTCCCCACTGCCCCCGCCACCGCCCCACTGTCCTCACTCCCCACCACCATCCCCACCACCGTCCCAACCACTGTGCCCACCAGAATCCCTCATCCGAAATGGGGGCGGGGGGGGAATCGCTTGCCAGCGGCGAGGAAGGGGGGCTTGAACTGGTAGTGCCCCCCCCCTTCCATGATAGACCGGGGGGAGGGGTAGGAACCCCCAGTGACCCCCCTCTGTTTTCGAGGGGGGCGGGGGGCGGGCTGGAAACCCCCAGTGACCCCCCTGTTTTCCACCAGCACCAGCAGAACGCGTTCTTTCACATATATTTATACATATACATAAATTCACAAATATGTTAATATATATATATATACATGTAGTGTGTGTGTGTGTGTGTGTGCAGATCGACTTACACCTCGATCGATACATGAGATCTGTGGGGCGGCAAGGGCCTCCAGAAGCCTCCTGAGGCTCTCCTGAAACTCCCACAAGCCCCCAAGAGAACTCCAGAGGACACCCAAAACTTCAACACACATTTAACATAACGCCGTCCTTGACGAGGAAACGGTTTATGTTAAATGTGTATTGAATTGGGGGACTTCCAAGGGCCGTCTCGGAGCTCTCTTGGGGCGTCTTGGGCGCTTCTAAGGCCGTCTTGGGGTTCTCTTAGGCCGTCTTGGGGCCCTCTTGGGGGCGTCTCGGGGCGGTATTGGGGGCCTCTTGAGACTTCGTGGAGCGCCAGAATCACGAAAATACATCACAACTAAGGAGCATCATTCGTTCTTGCCTCTTGCGGCCATCAAGAGAGCGCTCGGCGAGCCTCTTGGGCGGTCTGGGGGCATTTTAGGACGGAAGGCTCGAATTATTGCTTGGGGCTCCTGCGCTCGGGCCCCTCTTGAGACCGTTTTGGGGTGTCTTGGGCGCCTCTAGGGCCTCCTTGGGTCCCCCTTGGGCCGTCTTTGGGCACTCTTGGGGGCCTCTTGGCCCGTCTCTGGGCGGTCTTGAGACCTCTTCAGACGTCGTGGAGCGCTCAAAGCTGGAAACGTCGAGAGCCCCGAAAACATGTTCAACTTATGGGACATCACTGGTTTTTGCTTCTGTGGGCTCTGTGGGGAGCGCTCGACGAGCCCCGCCCGCATGCGTCACGCACACCCATTTCGGCACAACCCGCACACGCTTCCTGGCCCCATAGGAAGCTCCACCGAAGGCCACAGCGCCACCGCCCGCATGCGTCACCCACACAAGCTTCGGCAAACCCCTCACACGTTCCGTGGCCTTATAGAAAGCTCCGAAGGCTCGAATTGTTCTTTCGGGCTCCTGCTCGTGGGCCCTTCTTGGGGCTGTCCTTGGGCCCTCTTGGACCGTCATGGGCCCCTCTTGGAGCCGTCTTGGGGTTCTCTTGGGCTGTCTTGGGCCGTCGAGAACTCCCCAAACACTGAAACACCTAAGGGCAATCAATGGTTTTTGCCTCGTGGGGCTCTCTGGGGAGCGTTCGTCGAGATGTCTGGGGCCGTCTTGAAACTACCTGGGGCTACCCAGAAGCCCTGCGGGACATCTGGAAACCGTCTGGTGTCTCTGCGACGCCACTTCAGGCCGTCTGAGCGGGCTTCGGGCCGCTGGAAAGCGCGCCCAGGGAGCCCGGAGCCCCTATGGCGAGTCGGGGCAGCTGGGAGAAGGCCGCCGACCCTGTACCCCGATCTCTCTCTCTCTCTCTCTCTCTCTCTCTCTCTATATATATATAGATACATATATAGAGATATAGATAATCATACGCACCTCTCCGAGGGAGTAGAGCTCAGAGGCGATTAATGCGTAGGCGCCGCGTTCGCGATGTTTCTGGTCGTTTCGCTGGGGACATCCTCGAAATTCTGAAAACTGGTGGCACCCCTTACACAGATCGTGACGTCAGGGTCCAAAAACATGGGAACTTCAACATTCTAACATAAAACACCTTCAAACACACATTGTAACTTCAATGATTTTGACCCCGATTCTCAGAGAATGATGGTTTCGTCTGAGACATCCTCCCAAAATCGAGCCCCGACGTACCTTCTGGTACCCCAGACCCCGCCTCGGAGCCTCCTGGGGGCCTCCTGGAACCTCCTGGGGCCTCCTGGGGCTTTCTGTACCTTCCTTCTGGTACCCCAGACCCCGCCTCAGGGCCTCCTGGGGGTCTCCTGGGGGTCTCCAGGGGCCTCCTGGGGCCTCCTGGGGCCTCCTGCGGCCTCCTGGAGCCTCTTTGGGCCTCCTGGAGCCTCCTGGGGGTCTCCTGGGGCCTCCTGAAGCCGCCTGGGGCCTCCTGGGGGCCTCAGAACTACATGCACACACACAGAGACACAATTCACACCCAACACATCACACGCTAGATAAACAGAACTCACACAACACCTACAATGCACAGAAAACACGCACAACACAGAGCACACATCGCACACACCCACACAACACTCATAATCCTGGGGCCTCCTGGAGCCTCTTCCGGTATCCAAGTCTGGCCTCCTCAGGCTTCCTGGGGGCCCTGGTACACACATCGCAAGGTGTGGCAACCCCACTTGCGCTCGAGTGCGACCTCGCTATTGCATTTCACGCCCAGCAGCTATCCTGCTTCAAACGCCCTTTCATTTGTTGTATGAGCCTGGGCACACACGTGCAACTTGTGTGTATATATATAGATATACACATACATGAATCTTTTTAAAAATCCGAGGTTGGCGGGGTGAGATCGCAATAGCACGGAGACCCCTAACCGGGAAATCGTTTCGTTTCGTTCCTGTCGTGCGTGCGGGAGAAGCGAAGCTGCGTGGGCGCGCGACAGAAATAAACCCGCCGTTGCTGGGGAGAAATCAAAACAAATGATTTTCCCCCGCCCGCCCGTCCCGCGGTGGCCCGCGGTGTCCCGCGGTGTTCCGTGGTGTCCCGTAGTGTTCGCCGTCGTTAGAGCGAAGTCAAGACAAATGATTTTTCCCCTCCCGTCTGTCCGGCGGTGGCTCGCGGTGTCCCGCGAAGTCCCGTGGTGTCCCATGGTGTCCCGTGGTGTCCGCCGTTGCTAGGTCGAAGTCAAGACACATGATTCTCCCCCGGCCGCCCGTCCGTCCGTCCGTCCGGCGGTGGCTCGCGGTGTCCCGCGGTATCCCGTGGTGTCCCGTGGTGTCCCGTTGAGTGAGATCGATAGTGAGATCGATACGTTGCCCCGAGGTGTCCCCAAAAAGTGAGATCGATAGTGAGAGCGATAGTCAGATCGACAGCTGTCCCGTGGTGTCCCGTGGTGTCCAATTGAGTGAGATCGATAAAGAAACCGATTGCGAGATCGATACTGAGATCGATGTGGTGCCCTGAGGTGTCCCGTGGTTTCCCAAAAATTGAGATCGATAAAGAAACCGATAATGGCATCGACAGCTGTCCCGTGGTGTCCCGTGGTCCCGCTGAGTGAGATCGATAGTGAGATCGATTGCGAGATCGATAATGAGATCGATGTGGAGTCCCGTGGTGTCCCGTGGTGTCCTATGGTGTCCCGTTGATTGAGATCGATGGTGAGATCGATAAAGAGATCGATAATGAGATCGAGCATTGTCCCGCGTTGTCCCGTGGTGTCCCGTGGTGGCCCGTCGTGTCCCGTTGAGTGAGATCGATAGTGAGATCAACAAGTGTCCCGTGGTATCCCCTGGTGTCCCGTTGATTGAGATCGATAGTGACATCGATTGAGTCAGATGTTGGTTCCCCCCCTCTTCCCCCCACAACCTCCTTATCGCCCGAAGGGTGGTCGTGTAGGCACATCTGCATATGAATGCACTCTTGTAGTCATGATATCATCAATCAGACATGTCCATACATGCGCCTGCTTATATGCCGATATGTGTATATCGGAGGTGAGAGGGTGAGATCGAAGTGGAACGGAGAGCCCCCCTACCGGGAAATCCGCAGACCCCTTGGGGTTCATCGGCGTGTGAGATGTTCCCCTTCCCCAAACCCCTCCAGCGGGAGCCCGGTCCGGTCGATTTGGAGGGGGGGGAAGGGTCGGGCCGGATCCCCCGGATGGGAACGGAGGGGTCATCCGTTCCCGAAAATCGTACAAAACCTCGTGAAAATCGTGCAGGGACTCCTCTGGTGGCCTCGACGTGGCTCTGGGACGCCCAACGAGCGCTCCAAGCCGCCCAAGGTGGCCCAAAAACGGGCCACGAGGCGTCCTCGACGGCAGAGGAGGCCCCCACCCACGAGCCCCCCCGAGGGCCTCCGAGATGCGTTCCACGAGGGTCTCTAGATGCAAAAATTTGCCCATTCCCTTCGTGAAACGTAAATGTTTCTACAAATTCGGCTTTGGGCCTTTCCGATGCCCCCCGACGGCCCAAGAGGCCCCCAAACCCGCTCCCAGACGGCCCCAGGAGCCTCGCAGAGGGTGCCCCACATACCCCTGGAAGGCCCCAAGACGGGCCAACAGGCCCAAGAGAGCTCCGAGAACGGCCCCAAGAACGCTCCAGGAGCGTCCCGAGTGGCCTCCACAAAGTTCCACACGGTCCCAGACGGTCCAAGAGCGATCACAAGCATCGACGACGGCCTCCAGACGGCTACAGAGGCCCCCAAGACGGCCCAAAAGGCATCCACGATTCGCCCCGAGAGCCCTTTAGACGCAAAAAACCGCCCGTTCCCTTCGTAAAACGTATATATTTTTCCACGCGTGCGCCTTTTGGGGTGCCCCCCGCTCCTGGACGGCCCCAGAGCCCCCCAAACCCGCTCCCAGACGGCCCAAGACGCCTCCAAGAGGGTTCCCATATAGCCCTAAAGGGCCCCAAGACGGGCCAACAAACGTCCAAGACGGCCCAAAAGGGGTCAGAAAACGGCCCCGACAGCGCTCCAGGAGCGCCCCGGGTGGCCTCGAAGAGAGCTCCACATGGTCCCCGACGGTCCAAGAGCGATCAAAAGCACTGACGACGACCTCCAGACCGCTACAGAGGCCCCCAAGACGCCCCAAGAGGCATCCACGATGCGCCACTAGACGCACAAACACGCCCGTTCCCTTCGTAAAATGTAAAATGCTTCTCGCACGTGCGCCTTTTGGGGCGCCCCCCGCTCCTGGGCGGCCCCAGAGCCCCCCAAGGCCACACCAAGACGGTCCAAGAAGCCTCCGCGAGGGCCCCGCGACAGCCCAAGAGGGCGCCAAGACGGGTCAAGAGGGGCCGAGGACGGCCCAAGAGAGCCCCGAAGACGGCGCGCGCGCGCGACTCGCGGTCAGATTCCTCGCAACTTGCGTTGCTTCCGCCGCGCTCGTCACTTGCTTCCGCGGGGCGCTTCGGCGGGTCTCTTCGGGGCGCCCGCCCCGCCTTGCAACACTTGGCGCAAACCGCCAGATTGCCTCGGTGGAAATAATTATTCTTCTGGTCTTTCGAGAGATGGCCGCCGTCAGTGGACGTTGGCTTTGATCCGTCCTTTTTCACGGGGCATGCGGAGCATTCCAAATTCTTCGGCATCTGCCTTTGCTCGTGGCACGCTCGGCACACCACCGAGCGATGGGCCGAATCCTTCTCGAAGAAGGCGTTCACTTGCTTATGTGTCAGATGCGTCCTGTCCGTGAATTCTCGCTCTTTCCCATCTGCTTCTTTCGGGCACGCGGAGCACGTGAGCGCTCGCGACTGATTGCGTTCTTCCTGGCACGCGCGGCACATCGCTGGGCGATGGTCCGAACCCTTCGCGAAGAAGTGCTCCACTTGCTTATCTGTCAGATGCGTCCTGTCCGTTAACTCCCGGCCTCTTCCATCTGCTTCTGTCGGGCACGCGGAACGCCTGAACGCCCGCGAGCGCTTGCGATGCGCGTCGCAGTCGCGGCATTTCACTGGCCTATGGCCTGCGCCCGTCTGATAATAGTGCTTGGTTTGGTATGCTGTCAGATGCCTCGCGTCCGTGATTTCCCGCCCTCGGGCCCCGGCCGCAGGCCCCGCCGGGCCCACCTGACCCCGGAATCCCCCAGATCGCCTCCAGGTCGCGCCAAGAGGGTCCACCAGGCGACGGGGCGACCCGCGAGAGCTCCAGGACGGCTCCCGAGAGGTTCATGGCGCGCCAAACAGCCTCAGAGGACGCCGAGACGGTTCCGCTTAAGGTCAAGAAGGGCCAAGATGGCTTCACAATGGCCCGAAACGATTGAAGGTCACCCCGCGGCCGCCCCTGACGGTTCCAAAAGACACCGCAAAAGCAGTTCTGAGGTCACCAAGGGCATACCACAGTCCTCGGCAACAAATGGCGACGGCCGAAAAGAACGCCCAGAGCGCCCCATGACAGCCCAAGAGAGGCCGATGACAGCCCAAGAGAGCCCCAAGACAGCCCAATACTGCCACAGGACGGCCTAAGGGGCCCCAAGACAACCCAAGAATACCCCCAGAATGGCCCAGGGGCCTCAGACCACCCAAAGAGGCGACCGGACCACTGCGCGATTCTTCATAATGGGTCGGCGGATGTGGCGCAAGCCTGAAGAATCGATTTCGGTTTCGTGTTCGTGCGTGCCGTGCGTGCGGGCGAGGCGAAGCTGCGTGGGCGGGCGAGAAGAAAGTCTCCTGTGGCTGAGGCGCGGCCGGACCAAATGTCTCCCTTCTGGGCGGCCGGTGGCCCGCGGTGCCCCGCCGGTGTCCCGCTGGTGTCCCGTGTGGCTGAGGCGCGGCCGGACCAAATGTCTCCCTTCCGGGCGGCCGGTGGCCCGCGGTGTCCCGCCGGTGTCCCGCGGTGTCCCGCGGTGCCCCGCGGTGCCCCGCGGTGCCCCGCTGGTGTCCCGCGGTGTCCCGCGATGATGATGATGATGATGATGACGATGAGGTTGATGTTGATGTTGAGATGATGAATGATGATGATGATGATGGTGATGCTGGATGCTGCTGATGATGTTGATGCTGATGTTGATGCTGATGATGATGATGGTGATGCTGATGATGGTGCTGATGATGAGGACGATGATGATGATGATTGAGTGAGATCGAGTGTGAGATAGATCGGGTGAGATCGAGTGAGATCGATTGTGAGATCGATTGTGAGATCGATCGAGGGAGATCGATCGAGCGAGACCGATACTGAGATCGATAGTGAGATCGATAGTGAGACCGATCGAGTGAGACGTTGGTTCCTCCCCCCCCCCCCCCCCCACCGAACCTCCTTATCACCCAAAGGGTGGTCATATAAGTGTATATATATATGTCTTTCGGTGTATGTATACATGCTTACATATTGGGTATGTATATATAAACATACACTAGAACCAGGCGGGCGCTTCGCGCGCTTAGGTTCTAGCTAGGCTTCACGGTCGAACTTTGAAGACCTATATTTCCCAACCATCCTGTGGTGTTGGGTCCTCGTTTTGAAGAGACGGTGCCCAGCGTTCCTCCCCCCGCTGCCCCCTCCCCCCTCCTCCCATCACCATCGCCATCCTCATCATGCTCATCACCATGAGTATCGTCATCATCATCATCACCCACATCGTGGCTGCTGGTCATCATCATCACCATCATCATCATCATCATCATCATCGGCACACCCTTCACACGCTTCGTGGCCCCATAGGGAGCCCCACCGAAGGCCCAAATGGCTGCGTCCGCATGCCGCCGCCACCCAATTTTGGCGCACCCCTCGCACGTTTCGTGGCCCCATAGGGAGCTCCACCGAAGGCCCAAATGGCTGCGTCCGCATGCCGCCGCCACCCAATTTTGGCACACCCCTCGCACGTTTCGTGGCCCCCTAGGGAGCTCCACCGAAGGCCCAAATGGCTGCGTCCGCGCGCCGCCGCCACCAAATTTTGGCACATCCCTCACACGTTTCGTGGCCCCATAGGGAGCCCCATCTAAGGCCCAAATGGCTGCGTCCGCATGCCGCCGCCACTCCATTTTTGGCACACCCCTTACACGCTTCGCGGCCCCATTTGGGAGCTCCACCGAAGGCCCAAATGGCTGCGTCCGCATGCCGTCGCCGCCCAATGTTGGCACACCCCTCACACGTTTCGTGGCCCCCTAGGGAGCTCCACCGAAGGCCCGAGTGGCTGTGTCGCCATGCCGCCGCCACCCCATATTTGGCGCACCCCTTGCACGCTTCGTGGCCCCATGGGGAGCTCCACCCAAGGCCCAAATGGCTGCGTCCGCACGCCGCCGCCGCTCAATTTTGGCACACCCCTCACGCGCTTCGCGGCCCCATAGGGAGCTCCATCTAAGGCCCAAATGGCTGCGTTCGCATGCCGCCGCCACCCCATTTTGGCACATCCCTCACACGTTGCGTGGCCCCCCAGGGAGCTCCACCGAAGGCCCAAATGGCTGCGTTCGCATGCCGCCGCCACCCCATTTCGGCACACCCCTCACACGCTTCGTGGCCCCATAGGGAGCTCCACCCAAGGCCCCAGTGGCAGACCTCGCATGCCGCCCGCCGCGCCCATTTCGGCACACCCCCCACGCGTTTCGTGGCCCCACAGGGAGCTCCACCGAAGGTCGGGGGGAGCTCGAGACTCTGGTGACACATGCGTTGGCACGTCTGGGTGGCTATCGGGTGGCTGGAACCGTTGGGGCAATCCCTGGATAATGGGCTGTGGAAGTCGCTTCTGAGGGCCCAGCCACTCCATCTCACGGTCCCAATCCACGGGCAGAGCATCAGGTTTGACGCTTCCGCTTCCAACTCAGGGCGTCCCCAGTATATGAAGTGCGTCTTCCGTACCGTGAAAAATTGTTCTCTATCAGTCCATGGTCTCTCTCTCTGGCAATTTGGTAACGATGCCCATCGCTTTGCGTTTGGAGCTTTGGGAAGAGGGTGCGTCTTTTGCGGGCCGGCGCGAGTAAAGGGGGGGGGGGGGGGGGGGGGAGACTCCAAACATTTTGCTAGACAGCACGTGGCATTCCGGCACGCCTCAACGTGCCAGGTTGCACGTTGCGGATGATAAGCAGATTGAGGGAGGAGAGGAGGAGGAGGAGGAAGAGGAGAAGGAGGACTGAGCATCGGTACCGCGCTGCTCAGCAGCGGCATTGTGGAAATGCAATTGCACTTGCAAGTGCCGCCAGCCCGCAAGTGCCAGTAGCGCTGAACTCTTCGGGGATCGTGCTTCATCGTTCCCGCTGCGCAAGTGGTTTCATGATTTTCGGGGGGCTTTCTGAAATCTCTTGGAGTTTGGGTTTCACGCTTGGCGCGGGCACGCTCGTCCATCCGATCGGGTTATGAACTCCTGTAGCTGTCGTCAATTGTGGCGACGTCAAGCTCGAATCTGGAGGAGGTCTGGGCCAGTTCCCGAAAGGAGCGACTGAGGAGTTCACGACGACGACGACGAGACAGCGGCCGGGCGCAGGGGGCTCTTGTGTCCGGGCCGGGGGTGGTAGCCCATCCTCGGCCGAATCGGGGGCAGGGGTGACCCCTTGTCTCCGGGCCGCCGGTGGTAACCCATCGGCGGCCGAATGGGGCGCAGGGGTAGCCCCTTGCGTCCGGGCTGGGGGTGGTAACCCATCCTCGGCCGAATCGGGGGCAAGGGTGACCCCTTGTCTCCGGGCCGCCGGTGGTAACCCATCGGCGGTCGAATCGGGCGCAGGGGGAGACCCTTGCGTCCGGGCTGGGGGTGGTAACCCATCTTCGGCCGAAATCTTCGCACGTTTAAATGTATTTTCTCTGTGAAATCAGGGGCCACTAACGCCAATTTTTGTCTTGGTTTTCGGTGCGGTTTTCGGGGGTATCTTGCGATTTCGGTCGAAGCTGTGCGCGGGCGCGCACGTCCGCGAATTTCTGACGCATTGACGCGTGTTTTTCGGGGCGATTTCTTTTTGACGAGATTTTCGATCCCGGGGGGTCTTTTTGGGCACGGGAGAGGGAGGAGGGCGGGAGGGGAGTACTTGTTCAGTCCCTGGGTGTGATTTTCCACGGCCCCTGGGCCCAGACATCTTCCCCTGGGCCCAACAAACTGCTTAGAGGATAAACAAAAAAGTTTGGGTATGCCAGGAGGGATGGACGGGGGAGGGATGAGGGAGGGAGAGTGCTGTTTTTGTTGGGCCCCTGGGTGAGATTTTTCACGGTCTCTCGGGCCAAGAGGTGGGCGCGGGCGAGGGAGGAGGGAGGGGGGGGGCGATTTTTCGGCCCCTGGGTGCGATTTCACACGGTCCCTGGTTTTAGAAATCTTCCTCTGGGCCCAACAAACTGCCGAGAGGATCCTGCCCCCAGGGGGGGGGGCGTCTCGGGACTTCCTGGGTGCGTCTTGGGTCGGTGAGCTCGACAGGTCTTTTCGTATCCTCCCGGCCCGTCTTGGGGGGTTCTTGGGGCCCTCTTCTTGGGCCGTCTTGGAGGCCTGTTGGCCAATCTTGGCCCCTCCTCGGGCTGCTCTTCCTCTTCCTTCCGTACTCTGTCCTCCGTAATGGCGTGGCTCCAGTGTCGACGCAGTTCGCGTAACCCCAGCGGCTCCCGCGGCACCATTCCAGCCCGATATGAATATGCCATTCGAGGTGGAAAGCGGCCGACGGGGCCAAGGCCAAGCCAGTGTGGATAGGGATGGGTTAGCCGATGCTCAGTCTCACCAGGGCCGCCTTTCGCTCGCCGCGGGTTGCCCAAGACAGCCGCAGGACGCCTCCAGGACCAATATTGATGCAATATAGCCCGAGATGGCCTCGAGACGGTGCGAAGGTGCTGTCCCCGACGGCCGCCGCCGTCATCGTTGCCGCCGCCGCCATCTCCCCTCCTCGGGCTGCGCCTTCTCTCTCCCCCTCCTCTGTCCTCCGTATCCGCGTGGCTCGAGCGTCGATGCGGCTTGCGTAGCCCGAACGGCTCCCGCGGCACCATTTGGTCCGACATGGTTCTCCCATTCGAGGTGGCCACGCCGCGTTCGGAGCTGTACTCGGGCTTGCTCGCCCTCAGCAAGGCCCCCGCTGCTCGGGGGATCTACGGGCAGCACGATCTGCGGCGCCTCGTGGTTGGCTTCTTCTGGCGGCAGAGGTTCCACTGCCTGGCAGAGGCGGTCGCGGCGGCACTGGGCGCTGGCAGGGAGATCCGGGTGCTGAGGAACGCGACTCTGGGCATCGCTCGGTGCGTCATCCCGCCAGGACGTTCGGTAACCATCGTCCCGACAGGCGGCCCCTACAGAATCAGTTATTTGGCGAATACGCATACTGCGCTGTTCGTAATTTGCAACGGCGCTGACCTCACTGTCAAGAAGGGCGTGAGATTCAAGGCGCTCCGTCTGGGCAGGCGTCTCCTAGGGGGCGGCCACGCATACTTCGCTATGGTTCTGCCAGGGCAGCATCGGTCGAGGCGCCTCATGATCCGCGACGTTGGGCACTTCGAAGGGCATGCGGAGATTGATCACCGCGCCGACAACCTCTCCGAGATGCGCATGTTCCCGCAGGCCAGTATAGAGCTGCGTCCGTGGGGACATCTTTCGCGCGGGCCAGCATGAAGTCGAGCAGGTTCCCTGAGCTCGGGTGTGCTCGTCCAGCCCTCGCCTCCTGGATTGTGCGTCCCCGTCGGACCGCACGTCTTTTCATGGCTCTGTGCTGCGGACAACTTGCGCGCGTCGCCGTGACTCCCTCTCGGGGCGACTGGCGCAGCGGCGCCTCGCCCGCAGAGACTATAGCCGCTGCGTGGGGCGTCCGCCCCCGGCGCGCGCGGGGCAAGCGACCTCGCGAGGCGTACTGGGGCGCATGAAGCGACGGCGCCAGCATCGCGCAGTGCCGAGGATGACCTTCGCGTCGCCAGGACTCCTTCGGGACGGCCGGCGCTCGTCGCGGGGGCTCCGCAATGCGCCCTGCCCAGCTACTTTTTCTGCGCGCGCCGCGGACGACCCGCGCGCGTCGCCGGGGCTCCTCCGGGGCGACCGGCGCGCGTCGCGGGGGCTCCGCGGCGCGCTGCGTTCAGCTGCGACGACGGAAAGGGCCACCGAGGGCCAGAAAGCGTCGAATCTCGAGCCTCGAGGATTTGGCTCACGAATATGAGCAGCTGACGTCATCATGCGCTGTCCTCTTGGATGCCGTTCTCGCCGCGCTATCATCGACGCTGCCGAATCAGCAGTCCGTAAGCATCTTGGCTCAAAGCCGACCCCGTTCTCGACGGACAACCGCCGCTCGTTGACGGGACTTCCTGCGCGGGACGACCGGATCGAGTCGGCGGAGACTCCGGCGCGCGCGGCTCCCCGGCGCGCACTCGGCGGGCGCCGCGCGATGCCGCCGAAGGGCAGCGGGGCCCCGCATCGGATCCGTTTGGAAAAGGAAGAAAGAGGTGGAGCGCTGATCTTCTTCGCCCGGCTGCGAGGGCAGGGCGCGGACTCGCTCTACGGGCCGCCGCGTGACTCGCAGGTGGCGGCCGAGGCGGATAGGGGTCGCATCATGGCGCGGCCTGCGAGGGAGCAGCGCGAGGAGTTCGCCCGCCTGAAAAAGGAGGCCGCGCAGTCCACGGGAGAGGGTGTCCGGGCGCCGCAGCGTGAGCGGAGAGCGCCAGTGCGGCGCAGGTCGACGGGGAAGCGGCCGCTGCATTCGCCGCGCCCTTCCCCGCAGCCAGGGGCGCACGCAGGCGCCCCAGCATCGACCGCCAGGGCCGCATTCCGCACGCCCGGCCCTGCGGACGCGGGCGCGCGCCATCGGCAGACCCCGTGTTCGGCGCGCGGCAGGAGGCCGACTCCGCGGACGGTCGGAGGTGGACAGGATCGACCCACGATGGCGTTCCGCGCCGTGTTGGCTTTTCTTGAGCAGCACCGCCGGATGCCGCTTCGTAGTCCCAGGACCCAGGAGAAGATCAGCTGGCGCGAAGGTGGGCCAGGGCAAAGGGTTCCACGAAGCTGACGCCGGCTGCGCGGGGCCTGAAGATGCGCATCAAGGCGCTGGCGGCGCAGTCGGAGGCAGCCAATCAGCATGACAGTCGCGCGGCGTGTGCAGAGCAGACGTTGCTGACGCAGCATGAGGAGTGGTGCTGGGAAAACGACGTCGTCGACGAGGCCCAGTGGAGGCGACCGGCTGTGCAGCGGTCTCGCGGCGGGCGGCGCCCGTGCCCGAGCCTCTCCAACTTGTGCAACAACTGCTACATCAACGCGCCACTGCAGTGGCTGCTCCACTGCCCCGCCGCGCGCGCCGTGCTCCTGGGCGCCGAAGGCGAGAGCGAGCCGCTCGTCGTGCAGGACAGCGGGTTGAAGTAGGTTCGTTCGTGAGACGGGGGGGGGGATGGAGAGGGTGGATGATGGGGCGGGATGGACGGGGGGGCGTGTGAAGATGGGGGATGGAAGGGGGAGAAAAAAGGGTGCAGAGGGGCAGATGTCTGGGAAGTTGTCGGGACCTGATGCCGCGCGTGCCGAGGATAGGGAATTCGGGGACATGCGGAGGAGGACGCAGTGCATATATTTGATGTGCCTCCAGAGGAGCTGCTCTCCCTGGCGGCCGCCTGCAGAAGCGGGGCGCCGGCGATCTCAGATGGCGGTGGCGGCGAGGCTCGCGAGTTCCTGCCCGTGGACCGCTGGTCCCCGCGCGCTTTCGTGGGCGCGTTCCTGGCGAAGCACCGCGTTATCTTCGGGGCGGCGAGCGAGAAGAGGCACGGGGACGCTGGCGAGGCGCTCTCCTTCATCGCGGATGGTGCGCCGAGTCTCCAACGCCTCTTCAGTTTCATACAGTCCGACGGTGAGCAGGGGGTCCTGATGCGGCCCCCGCCCTTCGTGGACGGGGCAGACGAGGGCGACGACGCCGTGCCCCTTCAGGAGTTCTTCCTGGACGACGTGCAGAGACTGGACATGCGACAGCTGCTCCGCCGCTGCACCTCCATGGGCGGGCGACGGCTGCTGTCGACGCCGGAGCTGCTGGCCATCCAAGTGCCAGACAGGTGGGTGCGAGACGGCGATGAGGCGCTCCTCCTCGGCGCTCTCGACATCGTGCCCGACTGGGGCGAGCGCTTGGAGGTGGCGTTGGAAACGGCGGGAGGAGACATCGCATACCGCCTGCGCGCCTACGTGGAGTGGATCCCGCCCGCGGGGGTGGTCGCGGTGCACCCCAGCGCGACTGGCATCCAAGGCCACTACGTGGCCCATGTCGAAGAGAGCGGGAGCTGGTACATTGCGGACGATCTGGGCGATCGGCCGCACGTGGTCCAGTGGGCGCCCAGTACCGAGCACAAGGTGCCCCGCCTGATCCTCCTCGAGAGGGTGGACACCCAAGCGGCCCGGGCCGCGGCGTGCCCCTGGCCGCCAGCGGCGGTCGTCGACGGCGCGGAGGGCGCGGGCGATGGCGGCGACGCCGACGCGGACGGCGAGGAGAGCCGTGGCCTGGACGGAGAGAACGAGGAGGAGGACGGGGCCGGCGACGCCAGCTTGTCGGGCGCGCGGAAGCGGCCCGCGGCGTCTGCGAGGCGCGGCGCGCCCCCCAAGAAGCGGCTCCGCCTCCGAGGGAAGCAGAGCGCGGCTGGCAGGCGCGACGGCCGGAGCCGCGCTAGCAGGCAGCAGAGCCGCGCTGGCAGGCAGCAGGAGGAGAAAAAGCGCGGGCGCAGGCCGGAGGAGGTGCTCCGGCAGGGGCGGAAGCCGAAGAGCAAGGGCGACAACGCCGACGGGTCTAGGCAGGACGCCCAGAACAACGCCGCCGCCCCTGTCCTGCGCAGCAGCAGAGAGGCGAAGAGCTTGCAGGCGGCCTGCGACGCGCGCCGGGAGTGCGGCGACCTCTTCTTGCTCTTGCACTTGCTGGAGCCGCTGGCCGCTGCCGATGACCTGCTGAAGCATTGCCCTGACTTCTTCGTCTACGCCGGCGACGATTGCGCCAACCGATGGGCGACGTTCCTGCGCGCCCCCGATCGGCCAAACAAATTGGCAGGCAGGCTGCGGGAGGCGCTCGGGGTCACGGAGGAGGAGATTTCCGACGCCAGGCGCCGACTGGAGTGCGGGGAGTGGCACATGCACCACGTCGCGGAGCTCCTGGACGAGCGCCTGAACTCCGCCCGCGGCGTACACTGCGTGTCGGCCACGGTCCGCATGGCGGCGGGCGACGGGCCGGGGGCGCAGGGCGACGGCAATCCGCCGAGGGCGCACCTGGCGGAGGCGTGGCAGCGCAGACCCTGCAACCGCGGGCCGCCACGGCACTCGGCCATGCCTGCGCGCCTTCGGGATCGCTCTGAGTGGTTTCAGTGCCCCGCGCCTGCGCTGCAGTATACCTGCCGCGCGTGCGAGGCCGAGTTTCCCAACAGGGAGGAGGTCAAGGCGCGCCAGGACAGGGTCCACGGGGGGCAGCGGTGGTTCCAGTCGCAGTACGAGGCGCGATGCGAGCTGGAGCCCTACCAGCCGTCGCCGACCGAGGAGCGCCAGGCGAGCGGGCGGGAGGGAGAACTGCGCTCGACCCCCCCCGGATATTCTCTTCGCGCTATCGTTGCCGGCGCTGGCGGCTGGGGTTTGGAGTTTTTTTCGGGCACGTATGGCAGCGGAGATCTGGGGGTCGGGCGGCAGTTATCCCGCCCCCGCTGCAGGTGGTTCGCAGGTTCCACGTCTCCCAGTCCTGCGCCACCGTCGACCCCTTGGACGAGCCGTTCGCCCCGAAGCTTGAATCGGAAGTGCAGAAGCAGCTGTTGCACGCGGCGATCATCGTAAGGATCGTCGGCGAGATCGGACAGGGGGCTCCCGCGGAGGATGCGTCCCTGCAGACGGCCGACGCGGCGGAGTCGGCAGCCCGCGCTCAGGCGGCGTGTCAGGCGAGGGAGCCCCGCGCGCCCCGGGCCTGCGTCTGCTGCGCCATGCAGCAGTGGTCCGAGAACCTCCACTCGGAGTTCCTCGTGGGCGACAAGTGCACCATAAAGGACCGGGCCCAGTTCGCGGAATGCCTGTCGGCCGAGTGGTATCACCAACGATGGCCCCTCATACCGCGCGAGGAGCTGTCGTCGGCCGTGGACTTCCCCCACGAAGACAGCGAGGGCTCGCCGACGTTCACGAAGATACTCTTGCACAAGAGGCGCGTGCCGCCAGAGGCGCTCGAAGGAAGGGAGCCGGTGAAAGTGTGCGACGACTGCCGAAAGGACCTGTGGTCCGATCATCCCCAGGTGCCGCTCACGGCGCTGGTGAACGACCTCTGGCTGGGCCGCCACCACCCCCTGCTCAGGAAGGCGCTCTCGCGCACCAGATGCTGCTCGCGCTGGGCCGCGTCGTGTCCACGAAGATCTACCTGTCCAGCAAGGGCGCCGACAAGGCCGTCCGGCAGGAGCAGCAGTCGTGGAGGCAGAAGTTCTTGCAGTAAGCCATGCAGGGCACCGCCATCGTGTTCGGGAACGGGAACGTGGACCACGCGATGCGGTGCTTCCCGCCGGAGCCCGACATGCTCAGGGACACGTTCGCGGCCGTCTTCGCGGGCGCCGACGACGACGACGAGGGCATTCCCCTTACTGGGGAGCAGAAGCAGGAGAGGGCCCTGAGAGCCATGAGGGAGGAGGTGGCGTTGCACGTCGACAAGGCGGAGTACGACGCCCAGGCGCGGTTGTTGAAGCAGCACAACTACGTGTACAATGACCCGAGCGTGCAGTGCCGATCGGACCTCGTGGACCAGTTTCCCCCGCAGCCGGGCGTGCCCGACTGCATGCTGGCCCGCGCGAAAAATTTTCCCACGGACGCGGCGAAGGACGACGTCGTGCAGGCGCAGGGGCCCGCCTCGGCCACCACTGGCGCGCAGGCGGAGATGGGCGCGGTCGCCGAGGGCGCGCAGGAGCTCACCAAGTGGCTCTCCGTCGTTGAAGACCACATGGACGACGTCAGCGAGCTCACGTCCCTGCCGGCGCTGCAGGGCATGCTCGAGAGGATGGAGAGTCAGGCGGGCCGCGTGGTGGCCAACGAGCTGATGTCCAGGCTCGAAGACCAGAGAGGCGAGGGCAGGGCGCTGCAGCTGGACGAGATCGGGCGTCACCGCCTGCGGGATCTCTGCAAGGAGTTCCATTCGCGCTGTCGGAAGATCTCCCCGGGGGAGGACAGGGCGAGGCTGCACTGGCGCGTCCAGGCGCTGGAGACGAACACCTGCCAGGCGGGGGAGGACGCGGGCGACCTGGCGCGACCTGCAAAAGTCGCGGGGGCTCCCGCCGAGGACGACCCGCGCTCCTTGCAGGAACCGCCCGGCCCAGACGGCCAGCGAAAGGCGAGGCTTCGGGCCCCCACTTCGAGGAAGGCGGAGACCTGGTGGGATCCGAAGTACTGGTCGATTGCCAGGCCCACGGACTTCTCCTACGGGGACTGCGCCTGGGGCCTCGGCGAGAAGCCGGGTCGGCTCTGCTTCAGCGTGACGCACTTCATCAATAATCTTCTCACGCGGGAGGAGATGGAATACGACGTGCCCGGCGACGAGGCGAAGTACGTGGCCGCGCCCATCAATCGTTTCCGGAGCTCCTGGTACGACGTGCACCTGCTGCACTCCTTCTACTGAGTCACGGAGACGACCAACAGCACCTACACCTTCATGAAGACGACCGGGGCATTCGGGGCCGCTCGCGCCTGCGCGGACATCACGCCGGAGATGATCGAGGAGGTGCAGCTCAGGGCGCAGCAGACGGGCGGGAAGGCCACGCTGCACGGCATCCTCAAGGACAAGGACACCCCGAACGAGGTGCGCAAGGCCTTCGCCACCCTGGGCCAGGCCACTGCCAGTCAAGTCGGGTCCGACGGACACAGGCGGGAGCTGCGCGGAGAGGGCGAGGCGTACACCTTGCGCTTTGGCCCGCCCGTCCTGTTCGTCACCCCGAATCTGGCCGACACCAAGCAGCCCCTGATCCTCGTCGTGCAGGGGGAGGAGTACAACTTCGACAACGACCTGAACGAGGCGGAGCAAGTCACGTTGAGGGAGATGTCGCAGCGCGTCGCCGCGGATCCTGTGGGCCAGGCCGTGGTGTTCGAGCTTATGATGAGGCTGTTCTTCGTCCACGTCCTCGGCCTGCGCCCAGAGACCGTCGGGTGGCGGCGAGGAGAAGTTCGAAAGGCTTCGGAGCACTGGGTTTCCGACGGCGTGGCGGCCGATCTTATGGGCGTGCCCACGGTGTTCGGCCCCTGCGCGGCCGCCTTCGGTCCTGTCGAGGCCCAGGGCCGCGGCTCTCTGCACCCGCACATCCTCATCTGGCCGCTGCAGGGCCAGCTGCAAGTGCTCCTGGACATGCTGCAGCGCGACCAGGCGCACTTCCAGCAGCGCCTGAACAGGTGGATGCGGCAGGTGGTGCGGGCCGTCGTCGCCACTCAGCAGAGCGCCGTGGAGCTGCTGCCCCTGCATCTGCAGGGAGGCGAGAACAAGTGCGGAACCGCGGCGCCGCCGCTCCCGTTCGGGCCCAACGAGAAGCGGCATTTCAGAGCCGACGGCGGCGAGGAGATGGCGACGCCAGAGCAGCTCGGTACGGAAGGCGAAACAGAGGAGGCGCTGTACTTCTACGATCCCAGGTCAGATGACTACCACAGGGCCATTCGCCCCGATCTGCCGCTGCGCAACAACAAAGGCGAGATCGTGGGCGACGCTGCGACGTGGACAGAGCAGCGGGCCGCGGAAACCGAGAATCTCTGGGGGCGGCCGCTCTGCAGCAGCGCGTCCGGCATCTTCCCGAGGTACCGCGGCGGAAGGACCCTGGCGGGGTTCCTCCCGAGCGACGAGTGGATTCGCGAGATGTGCCGCGACTTGCGCGAGCTCGTCATCGGCTGCGGCATCCACGCCTGCAGCCCCTCCTGCTACAAGCACCATTCGGACAAGGCGCGCGGCTCGCAGATCCGCCGCCACAACTACTACAACCTGGTGACGTTGTGCACGTGGCCCGAGGATGAGGACTCCCAAGAGTGCCTGTTCCGCACGCGCGGGAAGGCGCTGCGCGGCTGCATCGGCATTTTCCTGGAGACGGACTACGGCATGGCCGGGCGCATCGTCACCTTTCAGCTCCACCCCGGGGAGACCTCCACCAAGTACGCGGCGCTCGTCTCGGCGCGGTGCAACGTGGACGTGCAGGACATGAGACGGGCGCCGCCGCCGCGCCTGTGGATGGAGGCGTCGGAGCTGGAACCGCCGGGGAAAGAGGAGCACCGCAACAGTTACAACCATGGCCTCTACCCTCAGCGCTACCCCGACTTCTCGGCGGGCGCCCGGGAGGACTGGGGATGGTTCCAGCACCTGAACACCGCGTCCGAGGCGAAGTGGGACCTCGTCGTAGTCACCGACTGGCACGAGATCTTCAAGGAGCTCGCGGACTGCGACAGCCCGAGCGTGGACGGTGACGACGCTGCGCGCGCAAATCTCCAGTGCGACCTGGAACGGCACGCGCTCGCTACTTTCGTGGATGCTCACAACGCGAGCTACTACGTGAACTCTTACACCACGAAGGTGATACCCAATCATGGACGACGTGCCCTGCAAGCTCCTTGACGGCGTGCGCCGCCTCAAGAGCCAGTGGGACGACTGGGAGGCGCAGGCCGCGGGCGACGTCGTCGACGACCCCCAGTCGACTGCTGCAGGGAAGCGCAAGGAGGATTTCAAGCGCACGCTGCAGGTGCTGTTCCATGCGGAAATCCATCTACCTCGCCGCGGAGTCCTGGCGCAGGCGATACGGCCAGGCCGACACCGCGGAAAGCCCGCCCGCCGCCTCGATCACGTACGCGGTCCCCGGCACTGGTCAGCAGGTCGCGATGCCGGGGTGGAGCGAGGTGCAGCGCGAGGGCGAGACGGTGTACGTCAGCCCCGACGGCGAGGAGTTCGACACGATCGAGTACGCGCACCAGGCGTTCCAGATCGCGAACGCCAGCGGCGGCTCGCTGCGCGACGCGACGAAGGCGTTGAACAAGATGCGGGAAGGCGAGGCAGAAGAGCAGCCTGAGACACCGGGGCCGACTGTCGAGGGCCTCGCGCAGGGCAAGTTCACGGGCGCCGTGCTGAGCCAGCACGACGATTGGATGCACCGTGGCGACCACCCTATTGTCCGAGACATGAGCTTGTACGTCTACAGCATCTGGGTGCACCGCGTGGAACTGCCGCTGCATGCCCTCCCGGCCGGGGAGCTGGGGCCCGAGGGCAGCGGGGGTCGCCCCCTGCACGTCGACATCCCCTTCGACTCCGCCTACTCGGCGGCGCGGAATTGGACTCAGAGGCTCGCCGTCGAGCCGCGCATTCCGAAGCCCGACGGCTTCCAGTTCAGTAGCGCGGAGTCGAACGTCGAGACGCACTACCTCATGAAGTCGGCGCTGCTCCGACCAGTGCATCTGCCGGACGCCGACGGGCCCAACGACACGAAGGAGCTGCGCTACCTCCGCGCGTACGAGCACCTGTGCGCGGCGCCGGAGGGCGAGCCGGGGTGGCCGGCGCAGCCGGCGGGGGAAGGCGTCTCGGGCCCGTTCCAGAGAGGCTGGGAGTCGTTCGCCATCGTCCAGGAGCAGCTGGCGAAGACGGCCAGGGCGAAGTGCCTCAGGAATGACGTCGGGTCGTGGGCGACCCCCAGCATCTGGAACACGAAGGAGGTCGAGTCCGCGCTGCGCGAGAAGCGCAGCGACCGCGGGGAGGACGTGCAGCCTCCGTGCCAGTGCGCCCAGTGCACGGAGCTGGGCAACTGGCTGGACAGCATGCTGACCGTGCAGGAGTACCTGGCCCTGGAGACCACGAAGACCGCGGCCAACTTCGACGGCATCTCCAAGGCGAAGGCTTCGAAGCCGAAGAGGCCGCAGAAGGACGACGTGCACGTCCCCGAGGCCCCCGTGTTCCGGGAGGGCGCCGAGGACTCGGGCGCGGGCGCCGCGCAGGTGGGGGCCCAGGGCATCCGCGCTCAGGAAGGCTTCGCGAAGCTGGGCGCCAACGCGGTCCTGGAGCATCACTTCGACCCCGAGACGCTCGGGCAGATCTTGCGCTTCGACACCGCCGAGCGCGCGCAGGCCTTCGTCAAGGAGCTCAAGAAGGCCGCCAGAATGATGGAGAACGGCGCGCTGCCGGGTCCGAATGACGCCGACGCGTCGCGTCGCGCTGCCCGCGCTCTGAAGGACGACGTCCTCGCCCCGTTCAGGGCCCTGCGCGATCTCGACGAAGACGAGCTGAAGGACCTGGTAGAAACCCAACGGATAAGGTTCGCCAGGGGAGGCACGAAGGATGCGGACGTGCCCGTGGACGACGCCCCCGCGCCCGACGACCTCCAGGCAGCGGGCGCTGGCGCGATGCCGGTTGAGGCGGCGCAGGCGCGGTGGGAGCAGTCGGAGGAGATGCAGCGGCCCAGCGACTTCGTCAAGCGCCTCGTCAAAAAGTTCGAGGGCGGCGTGGTCAACCCGAGAACGGGGCGGCAGGAGCCCCGCCCTCTGAAGCCCGACCAGGCCCTGTTCGCCACGGCCTTCGCGAACGCCTGCAACGTGGTGCGGGGCGAGGAGCAGAAGATCGAGGACGGCACCGTGGCCAGGCACGCGAAGCGGAAGACGTTCCAGTTCCTGCTCCTCGGCCAGGGCGGCGGCGGGAAGACCGGCATGGTGCAGGAGATCGCGCTGCCGGCCATGGACGCACTGTTCCCTGTGGAGCCGGGCAAGGCGAAGGCCACGCAGATAGTCTGCGCGAAGTGGTCCCAGGCCGCGAACATCTCCACGGACGCTCACAAGGCCGTCAGTTGCCACCGGGCGGGTGTCATATTAGGAGTGCAGTCCTTCAGGAACAAGGACATACCCGCGGGGGGCAAGCTGAAAGCGCCACAGGACACGTGGGAGGCGGTCAGGTGCTTGATCCTGGGGGAGGTGAGCATGATCTCGCCTAACTTGTGCAACATGCTGGCCTTCCGGTCCTACCTCGGGCGCAAGGCCGAGCGGGGCGCGGAGGAGCGGGAGCACGACCAGGTCGGCGGAGCCTTCGGCCGGATGCCTATCGTGATCCACCTGGGAGACTTCTTGCAGCTGAAGCCGACGGGAGGCAATGTGTCGCTCATCTCCAGCTTCGAGGAACTCGCGGCGGCGGGCATCAACCTCGCTCCAGAGTACCAGGCCGTGATGAAGCTCTTCTGCAACACACCGCTGTGCTTCGAGCTCCAGGCGTCCAACCGCTTCAAAGACCCGAAGCTCAGGGATCTCATGGAGTTCTTGCGCAAACCGGGGAAGCAGGCCCCTCCGGCCATCCGGGCCGCGTGGAACGCCATGCAGCTGCAACCCGATGATCGCCGGCTCCGGGAGGAAAGGTTCCAGAACGGCCACATGATTGGTTCGTATTGGGACACCTTGGCGCGATGGATGAACATGCGTGCCCAGCGGGACGCGGACGTCCTGAAGAAGCCCCTCTTCCTCGTGCAGGCCGCCGACAGGTCTGCCCCGACGATGAGCAAGAAGGACGCCGCCAAGATGATGAACTGTGCCAACCCGAAGAACACCGGTGGTATGCACGGACTGCCCCCGGTGCACGTGGGCATGCGGATCCGGCCCCTGGAGGCGCTGGATCTCAAGAACGGCCTCGTCAAGGACGCCGAGGGGCAGATCGTGCACATCGTCGTGAACCCTCGGGATCGGGACGACGTCGAGAGGGCCGAGAGGGACGAAGAGAAGAGGATATAACTGAAGCGCTTGCCCCAGGGGTTCCGGGTGCGCATGGAGAAGTGCGCGGGCGCGCCCTTCGTGGACGACCTGAAGCGCCGCGACGACAGCCTCACGGGGGACCTCACGGGCCCGCTGGTGTTCATCGAGCCCCGCGCGTCGGAGCCGTTCACCTTCCGCACCTCCAAGGTCACCCGGACGGGCTTCCCGTTTTCACACGGCAAGGTCATCGCCACGGTGGCGTGCCAGGGGCGCACCATGCCGGAAGGCGGCGGGGCGGGGGAACGGCGCCACCGGGCAGTCTACGGCCGAACCCTTCGAACGCGAGCGGTCCGCAGCCGGACCTTCTCGGCCCCGTGGGCTCTCGCCCTGGGCCGTCGGCTGTCTTGCGCGCCGCCCCCTAGACCGACGCCGCCCAGGCGTGATCCTGGACTGCGGCCGCCGCGAGGTCGGGAACGGCAAGAAGGAGGGCGACGACTGGTGGCTGGAGCTCTACGCGCTGCTTTCGCGCGCCACGCGCCACGAGGATCTCCTGCTCATGCGGGCGCCGCTCATCGAGTTCTTCCTGGCAGGGTCGCCGGAGGGCTTGCGGAAGCAGCTGGAGCAGTTTGCTGCGCGCGCGAAGCGGCGCAGGAGGGAGGCGACGGCCCTCGCCAGAGAGCTGGGCTTCAGCGAGTTCATCCGCGAGGCCTGACCTGGGGAGCGGCCCCGCACGAGCCAGCGGCGCGCGCTGGTTGTCGCTGACGCTTGGATGACCCCAGCTCGTCGTCGGGATTTCTCGCCAGAGGATGACCGGCGCCTGTCGGGGGATTTCACCCAGATCGCGCCATTTTCGCACGCCTCGCCACGCAGTACGGGGGCGCTATCCGTTGACTCAGAGTCGCAGTGGACAACCCCCGCGCGTCGATGGGATTCCCTCGGGATGACCAGACCGCGTCGGCGAGGACTTCCCAGGCGCTTTCGCGCGGCGCCGCCTGCGCGCTGCATTCTGCGTGGCTCGCTGTCGGTCTGGAGGCAAAAACGTCTCCCCTCGTCTCTCGCTCCTCCTGCTTCCCATCGCTTCTTGACCGCGCGTTTCCCCGTCTCGTTTCCACCGCTGCTGACCTACCTTCGACATCTACACGGTGTCTCCGTCACCTCTTCCTGCGTGCCCAGTAACAGGTCTCATGATGCGATGATGATACTGACGTGTTGGCTCGCCCCAGTGAGCTCTCCTCCTCCGCCCGCCACCTCCTGCCCGCGCTGCCCTGTGCCTCGTCCATGCAGTGGCGCGGTGCCTATGAGAAGAGGGGCTTAGTTTGCGTGCCCCCTCCTTCGTCTCATATCCGTGCGGTACTCGCAGCTGCATATGGTTGGGTCCTTCGCCAGGCTAATTTGTGGCCAATCCCTCTGGGGAATCCAAAAACTACGCCAACGACTCAAATGACTTCCAAGACCTCCTGAGGCCATTCCGCAACGACCTAAGAATGGGCCACCAAATCGTCGACGTCGCATAGCTGCGTATTTTCGGATCCGCAAGAAGACCTTTCCGGTCCCCTTTGGGAGACCTCTTGGAGGCCGTCCTATCCGTTTCGAACCATCTTGGGGCCTCGTTTGGGCCTCTTGGGGGTCTCTTGGGGACCTCTTGGGTCCTCTTAGGGACTTTTGGGGCCTCCTGGGAGGTTCCTTGGGCGGACGGCTGCTACTTTCGAGTCGGAATTCCCCTCTTGGACCCCTCCTGGAGCCGTCTGAGTCGGCCCTTGGGCCGTCTTGGCGCCCTCTTGGCTATCTTGGGGGCCTCTTGGGAGCGTCTTCGGTTCGCTTGGGGAAGTCTTGGGGGCCTCTTGGACCGTCTGCAAGGCCGTGAAAGTCCCCAAGTCGCACATGCTTAAAATGTATGTTTCGCCTACAGGCATGTAGCGAATTTGGTCTCTCAGGATCCTCTTGGGAGTGCTCTTGGAGGCCTTTTGGGACGTCTCGGAGCCTTCTTGGACCTTCTTGGGGACATTTTGGCAGTCTTGAGCGACTCGGGGCCTTCTTGGGCCTCCTTGGGGCCCGTTTTGGGGCAGCCCTTGGGCAGTCTTGGGCAGCCCTTGGGCCGTCTTGGCCCTCCCGTGGGCTGTCTTGAGGGCCTATTGGGAATGTCTCAGGCTCCCTTGGGCAAGTCTGGGGACCTTTTGGGCCGTCTTCAATGCCGTGACAGCCGAAAAAACGAATATGAAAAACATGTGCGTTTCCCGTGTGAATTCAACGATTGTGGCTTCTTGGGGCCGTCTTGGGCGCCGTCTTGGGGCCAGCTTGTCCGTCTTAGGCGGCCCTTGGGCCGTCTTGGCGCCCTCTTGGGCTGGCTCTGGGGTCTCTTGGGAACGTCTTAGGCTGTCTAGAGAAAATCGTTGGAGCCTCTCGGACCGTCGTGAAAACCGCGAACGTTGAAAAGTCGTACATGCTAAAAATGCACGTTCCCCCAAAGGAATTTAATGATTTGGGCCAGTTGGGTCCCTCTGGGAAGTGCTCTGGGAGTACTCCTGGGCCGTATTGGGCAGCTCGGGACCTTCCTGCGCCGTCTTGGGGGCCTCTTGGAACCCTCTTGGCTCGATTAGCACCCTCTTACCCTCTCCGGGCCGCCTCTGGGGAGCGAAACGGGAGGGTATTATTTGGACACCCGAAATGGGTACCGAAAGAATGGGTACAATGCCCAACAACAAATGTTGTCCCAAACCAACAGCGGCCGCTGTTGGGCAGGCGGCCCTCTGTCTCGAATGGACACAGGCCGCGGTGGCGCGGACAGCGAGTCCTGTTCAGAATGAACAGGAACTGCTGTTGGGCATCGTACCCATTCTTTCGGTACCCATGTCGGGCGTCCAGATATTAGCGGGCTTCCCCCGATGGTTGCGGGGTGGGCCGGCCCAGGCCGGGGGGGGGCCTATGTATTTATATGATGTGTAAGTTTGTGTATATATATAGATATATATGTATATATATATACCTATATGTCCACCCATCTATGTCTCCATCGACCAATTCAACGAATATGCAAATATGGTAGCCCCCCAGGAGGGCCCGTCTTCACATATGCAATGGGGGGGGCATCTGAAGACGAAGAAGAGAAGGGTATGAGTGCAGAAAACATTATATAAGCAACTCTCACAGCGGAAGGTCCCGCCTGAGATGCCTCCAGGGCCCCAAGTGAATGGAATCCAAATGACATCCGATCGGAATCCCCGTAGAAATCTCTGGATGTGTGATCTCCCCCGTGCTACTTGGAATGCAACCAGAATCCAGTTGGAATCCAATTGGGCTTCTCGACGTCCGGGACCTGATCGATTCTAATCGGGATGAATTTGGGATCCAATTCAGATCAACTTGGAAGCCTCCGACCTGAGGATTCCAAACAAAAAACCAAAGGAGGAGGCTCCCGACGAGGATGCACAACACAACCCAAATGGAAGGAGGCTCCCGCCTCAGAGGTCGAACACAAATCTCAAACAAGAGGAGGCTCCCGCCTGAGAGACCCACGAAAATATCGAACAGGAGGAGGTTCCCGCGTGGGCGGTCCACAAAAAACCCAAACAGGAGGAGGCTCTGGCCCGAAAGGTCTCAGAAACATCCAAACAGGACGGCCTCCTCCCATTCCAGCACTCCCCTCACGCGGTTCGTGGCCCCCTTTCCGCCGAAGGCCCCAATGGTACGGTCCGCATGCGGCACCATCCCCCCCGAAATTTCGGCATGCCCCTCGCGCGTTCCGTGGCCCCATGGGGGAATCCACAGAAGGCAATATTCATAGTTGCTGCACTCAATAATCCATATGGTTGGGTCCTTCGCCAAGGATGTTCGGAGGGGGCCTCCTCCTAAACTGTTCGTGGCTCCCTTTCAACGGAAATCCTTGTGTGGATGAGTTGCTGATTCTTACGTGTGAATTAACATCGTGTATGTTAGGGCGGCTTTACAATCGGACTCCTTGTGTAGGCGATTCGCACAATGATATTGACTGTGGGTTCTTACTCATAAAAGCAATGTCTGGCATTACACAAAGATGATGTGGTGAGCGATGGTAACTTCACTTCACTGCCTGTAGTCCAAATGAATGTTCGTTGCAGGCTCTACAACTCGGTTTGTTCGTAAACGATGTACACATCGATTGCTAGCGTGTGGATTACACATAATACTGCTGTCTGGCTGAATCATTACATTATTGGTGTAAGACGTTCTCACATTGATCTGATTGAAACAACTTGCACAGCACTGCATTATTGTAGCGGAGCGCTGGCAACAATGTGCCAGAACAGCACGTCACGCAGCACACAACACAACGACAATACGTATCAACACAACAATCGGGGAGACGTAAGACTCGGGTACGGGGGACTCGGGTTGGCCTGAAGGGGACCATGTAAGAATGACGAGACCCAATCTAAAATCTGACGCGGGCTCCCGCTGACATCCGATGCCCACGACAACTGGACCGTCAAAATCCAGGACGCGCTCGTCAAAAAACTTTGGCAAAGCCGAGTTCCCGCTTACTCGAGTCTTACGTTTCCCCGAAACAAGTCAGGGAGCGTCGAGAAAGAACAGTCGCCTTCCCTGGCGCACGGAGCGCGCCAGGAGCGGCGCCAGCGAGCGCCGCCAGGGGGGGGTCTCCCGCACCGAACCGAGACATCCGTCCGATGAGGCATGCCTATGCCGCTGCTTCTTCCTTGCGTCGGCGGTCAGCCCGGGGAGGAGGAGGAGGAGAAGGAGGAGGAGGAGGAGGAGGAGGAGGAGGAGAAGGGAGGAGGACGAGGAGGAGGAGGAGCAGGAGGAGGAGGAAGAGGAGGAGGAGGAGGAAGATGAGGAGACGGAGGCGGGCCTTCTCAGAAGGCTCGGAAGCCCTCCGGGCTTCTGAACAGCTTTCTCAGCCTTCCCCGACCGCACAAACAAAGTCCGCCGACCCCTTCGGGGTCTCTAGGCGCGTGAGATTCTTCCTTTTATAAAAAAAAGAGGAATGCCCCAAAACAATCAAAAAATGCCCCACAACTCGTCCCCGTACTTTTTTTTTGACTATCTCGGAATCCTCCTCCTGTAGAGGGACAGGCCCGACTTAAGCCTATAACCTATCATCCCCCCGCGGGGGCCCTAAACCGGGAACTCGACCTCCCCGCTGGGGCCCGGCACGCCCCGGCCCGAACGCGCCATGGGGGCATCGAAGGCTCCAAACGGGCCGAGACGGCTCCAAGAAGCCCCCAAGACGGTCCAAGAGAGCCCCGAGCCGCCGACAGATTACAGTGCGTGCGCGTGCGCAAGAAACCCTCGCAAGAAACCCAACCCTGAAAACCCGCGCGCGAGGTGCGCCTGAGAAGAAAGGGAACACCCTGAACGAAGCGACTTCTTCAACGGCTGCGGGAAGTCACCGCGCAGCGCGCGGAGCGAAGAAAGCCAGGGCACCCTGACGAAGAACAAATTGTTTTTTGATGCGCGCCCCCACTGTATTCAAACCTGCCAAAACTTGCTTCCAAACGGCCCAAGATGCCTCGAAGATGCTCCAAGAGGCCTCCAAGAAGTCTCCCAAGAGGGCCCCAAGAGGCAAACATCGTCCCATTCCCGTGGGAAAACGTGCAGTTTTAGCATATTCGCCTGTTCGGCTTCCGTAGCGTCGAAGACGGCCCAAGACGCCCCAAAATCTGCCCAAGAGGCTCCCCAGAGGTCTCCAAGACGGCCAAAAAAGACATCAAGGCGGTGGTAGATGCGCCGAAGGCCAGTCGATATTTGACGATATGGGAGCCTGACCAAGGTCTCTTCCTGATCTTTCCTTCCTTATTCCTCCTCCTCCTCATCATCCTCAGCACCACCATCATGATCCTCATCCTCATCCGCATGATCATGGTCATGATCATGACGATGATGATGATGATGATGATGATGATGATGGTGATGCTGATCATCATCATCATCATCATCCATCATCATCAGCATCATCATCATCAGCATCATCGTCATAACCATCACCAACACCATTAACATCATCACCACCACAACCATATCAATCATCAGCATCATCGTCATCATCAGCAGCAGCATCAGCATCATCATAAGCAGTACTAGTCATCATCATCATCATCATCATCAGCATCATCATCATCATCATCATCATCATCATCATCATCATCATCATCATCATCATCATCATCATCATCATCATCAGCAGCAGCAGCATCATCATCATCATCATCATCATCATCATCATCATCATCATCATCATGTTCAAACTCTTCCTTCTCCCACGTCATCATCCCCTCTTCCTCCTCCTCCTCCTTAGCATTATCATTGTCCTCCTGGTCCTCCTTCCACGGAGTTCAACACTTGCACCGCCTTTGCCGAAGCGGACGACCCAAGAGGGCTCCAAGACGCACCCACGACGGCCCAAGAAAGCAACACGTCGCTGAAATAACTTTCTAAGACGCCAGCGATGGCCTCCAGACGGCCCACAATTCCTCCAAGATGTCTTAAAGACAGCTAAGAGGAACAAATCGGAGGAACAAATCGTCCAACTCCCAATGGAGAACGTGCACTTTTAGCACATTACCACATACGACTCTTCAGCCTTCACGGCGTTCAATACTGCCAAAGAGGCTTCGAAGACCACCCACAAGGCCCCCAAGAGAGCCCCGAGACGGCCCAAGAGGATCCCAAAGACGGCCCAAGAGCCGCCCAAGAGGGCCCCACGACGCACCGAGGACGGTTCAAGAAGCCCCCGAGTCGCTGCAAGATCATTCCAAGACGCCCAATACGGCCTCCGGGCGGCCCCATATGCCCCCAAGACACCCCAACACCAACTCCATCGTTTTCATCTATATCACCATCACCCTGGACGCCCCAAAAACCCATCGGAAACAATCTACATCTAGGGGGGTCGGTAGGCCCGAGGGCTTCCGAGAAGCCCCGCCGCCTTCTGAGAACCTCCTCCTTCTCACTTCCCTTCCTCGCTCGCCCTCGATTGACTCTCGGGAGCTCGTTTTCCTGAAACGTCAGGCGCGGAGGGGATCAAGAACGAGAGACCAAGCATTGGGTACCTCTCGATGGCCAAAATCGTCTGTGTGTGGCGAGGTATTGACTGCGGACTCTGAGAAAGATGTGCACGCAGTGGTCGCACCACCGACGGCAAGTCGGCGTTCACCCTGGCGGAGAAACCATTCCGGAGCTGCAGTAGTAAGCAGCAAAGCAAGGGGGCCGACATTGCCGCGAGGCGAGAAAATGTCACGGAGGTAGAAGTTCACCTTGCGCAGAACCCCACCTTGCGCTGGTGGCCAAGAATGCTCGAAGCCCGAATCGCTGTGGCTCGCAACTGGGGCGTGCGCGCACTGAAGCGCGGGTCCCCAGGCTCGGGCACAGGACGGTGGATGCATCTAGGGCCCAGGTGACTGCTGCCTGCCGAGGCCCCCTACTCGGAGGCGCCCAAAAACGAAACCCCGACGCTCTGCGCGCTCGCGAGATCAAAAGGAAAATCAAGATCTCTGCGTGCGAATGGGGCTTCACAGATCATTCGCGCCTGCGAGTTCATATAATATTTCCTGCCATGGTCGGCAGCGCGGAAGAGGGGGGGAGGCGGGAGACATTCCAAGAAGGCAGGGGAGGCTTCTCGGGAGGGCCCCGCTCCTTGATGACAAATCAGGGGCTGCGAAGTAGGCTCCTTTTAATCGGAAAGCAAAGCGGCTCCTGAGACCCTGAGATCCAACGTAGCGGAAAACATGCAACACTGAGAGAACTCATAACCAGAGCCCCGGACCACATCGGTCTGCATCATATGCTTGAACTGGATCGATCTCGCGTTCTCTCCCACCTCAGCCCAGCACATCCTGGACCAGGCATGGGAGACGGGAAGGAAATGCGTCAAAGAGAACTCGAGCATGCGATCGTCTACAGAATTGATCCACCCCCAAATTGATGTTCTCGTCGAGTGTACAAAACATCCGTTCGACGAACAAATCAATATTTGGGTAAATCGATGTCGGTAGTCGATCCCCAACTCGAAGCACCCGTCGTCGACCCGGGCCTTCTTGAGGTCTGCTGCCTCTTGCAAGAGATTGCGGCAACCGGATCGATCTCTGAGACCTCCGGGGCCCGAAACCGCGCGACAACGCACGGCCCGAACTCGGGGGCGCGCAAACATGGATCAGCGATTCATGGATTTGGCGCGCGGTCGCCAAATTCATGGATCGGGGGAGGTGCCCTCCCCAGAATGCGGCCGGCGCCGCTTTACTCGGCGGCGGAGACCCGCGATTTCCCAAGGAAACTAGACCCGACGCTAATCCACGCCCCCTCCTCCTCCTCATCCTCCTCATCCTCCTCCTTCGTCCCGAACGGCCGCCAGAAACCCGAGAGATGACCGGGATGCCAGATCTCCGACTTGGGCGTCGCTGAAATGGGGGGGGCGATCAACGGGGGGAAGAAAGGTGAGCTTTTCGGGCTCTAGGACTGATCTTCTGCCTCGGCACGACTGTAGCGGCCGAGGTCGGCTCGGGGAGGTACAGTCAACCCGCACAGTAAGGATGAGCGGCTTTCCAAGGTCACCCGTGCATCCCCCACGGCCCAACCATGGCCGCTCCCTCGCTGGCGCGCGCCCCGCTCGCAGAGTGTCGACATGGCCTTCCAAGGCCCTCGCATCCTCATCGTGCGTCCTCACTCTACGGATCGACTGCAGGGTTAGGTCGGGCGCGTCCCCCTCCAGGCGGATTTTGAAAACATGCTCCGAACATGTTCAAACATATGTGAAAAAATGGAAGCAGTCGCCCCCACACTATGTCTTGACCATTGTGCAATATTCCTCCCGTGGAAGGGAAAGGCCCGACTTAACTGTGCGGAGGGGGACGAGACCCGAATCTGCTCCGGACGGGACCCCCCTCGCCCTGCCACTGCCCAACGGATACCGCTCAGGACGGGGCCCCGCGCCCGTCCCCGAGGCCCCCGCCGGCCACCTCTCGGGGATCTACTGGCCCGGGTCAATCCAAACCCGGGTCAGTCGGGCCTTGCATTAGGTCAGGCCTGTCCCCCTACAGGCGGATGTTGCTTGAACAGTTTTACATCCGCAAAAAATATCCAAACATGGTCAATAAATACCCAGCAGATCGCCGACTATTTTTGAATATTCCTCATACTGAACGACAAACCCGACTTATATCGACTGACCCAGATCAAGCCAAACACGGTTCAGGCGGAGATTGCAGGATCCTGCAAGATCCTGCAGGATCCTGCAAACCCCACGCCCGCGACCGCCCCTTGCACTGGCGACGCTGGCGATGCATCGGCGACACCAGCGTGGAGGAGGTCGGGCTCCACATCGAGCCGCATGGCCGATGAATCGGCGATGCGGCGCTCTGTTCCGACCAGGCCTCTGTTTCGTCCCCACTTGAGCGGGGGGGATCCTTAGGCGGTTTTAAGTCGCCATCGGGTTGGCCCCAGAAAGTTACAGCGCCCGCACGACGTCGGCGTGGAGGAATGCGGTATCCACATCGAGCTGCATGGTGGATGCGTCGGCGATGCGGCGCCATCCTTCGACGGCATACACTCGGACCCCATCTGGGCGGCAAGGCGGAAGGCCAGCAACCAACAGACACAAGAACTTTCGAAGGCCCGTGCGGATTTCTTGGATCGGCGCAGGACCCCCCTCCGACCCTCTGTCTCTCTGACGCGCGGAGCGCGCCAGGGGCGGCGCTGGAGGCGTCGCAAGGAGGCGGATCCAAGAAATCCGCGCGGACTGTTGAAATTTCGTGCTGATTTCATTGTTTTTTCCCCGAAGAATGCCCCGATTCAACCATTGGGACCCCGTCTAGGATGCTCAGTCGACCGCAAGAGGCAGTGGACCACAAAACCGAACCGCGAACCGCAGAGCCGAACCGACCGACGGAGAACCGACGGAACCGGAACCCGTCAGAAACCCGACGTGAACCGAAACCAAAGCGAACCGGAGGCGGTGGAACCGAACCGGGCCCGAACCGGGATACGAACCGGGAGCCGGTCGTGGAGGTGGACCCTTGCCCCATGGGAACTGCCCGATGCGAACGCCCACTCTTGCCCTAGGTCCATCCCACCCGTTCCCAATTTCCCCCCTGCGCCCCCGAGTTCCCTCGCCCTGTTTTGCTGCTTGTCCAAGGCCGAACTGGGGACGGAAGGGCGGCGGAAAAGCTCAAATCGAATTTTAAGACGGTTCGAAAATTCGCTCTGGGCCCCCAAGTGGTTTTCGGAGCCCCCTGGGCTGCACTGGGGATATCAGGGCGGCGGAAAAACTCAAATCGCATTTTTGGACGGTTCGAAAATGCGTTTTGGGCCTCCAGGTGGTTTTCGGAGCCTCCTGGCCAGGCTGCGCTGGGGACGGAAGGGCGGCGGAAAAACTCAAATCGCACTGGGGACGGAAAGGGCGGCGGAAAAACTCGAATCGAATTCTTGGACGGATCGAAAATGCGTTTTGGGCTTCCAGGGGCCCTCGGGGCCTCCAGGGCCGAACTGGGGACGGCGGCCGGGGCTGGGCCCCCACCATCTTGCGCGCGCCCGGCGAGGGCGCGGGCGGCGCCCTTGCCTTCCCAGTTGTCCTTTGGGATGACCCATGCCAGGAGTGAGTGGTCCGTACTGTCCCAGACCGTAGTCCAAGCGTTTTCCATCCTGGCGCTGAGGAACCGCCCGCTGTCGCCAGAGCCCCCTGGTCCAGGGGGCACGGTGCTGTCTACTGGTCCGTCGAGGGCACCATGCGTAACGTCTGGGCCCAGTGGCTCCCCTGGCTCGTCGGGTAGCTGGGCCCACTGGCTCCCCTGGCCCCAGGGTTCCTCCTGACTCCTGGTTGAACTAAACCTCCAAACGCCTCCATATGATCATGTAGACGCACACGCGCACACGTCATCTGCAAGAACCGAGAACCGAACTGGAACCGGCTGAAACGGAACCGCCCTCTGAATGGGAACCGCCTCGAACAGCTCCGAAACTGGAGCCATATTGAACCGAATCATTCCCCCGAACCGAAGCGAACCGAACGGAACCGGGGACACGCTGAAGAGGGCACAACCTATACTTCCATACCGATCCTGGCCAGGATCGCCCTGGGCCCAGAAATTTTGTGTACGCCCTCCTGGCTTGCGCAGGGAGGCGCAGACGCCGATCCTGGGCCCGAGATCGGCCTGGCCAGGCTCGGTGTGGGTGTATGCGGCAAGTCCCTGTCGTGCTGACCCTGGCGGTGGCTCTGGACTCCGCGGGACGAGCGGCCGTTGCCGAAACGCCACTGTGCAGCATCGACCGATTCCGGGCCGCTGGCGGCGTTCAGCCCTTCCAAGGCCGGCGGCGGGGTCACCGCCGGTCGGCTGACTGCCTACCAGACCACGCCAAACCAACCCGAAGACGCACGTTTCGGGGTGGGAGGGGGGTGGTACGGGTTCCACGTGTGTTTTTTCAATGTTCCCCGACCCCCCTCGGAAATCGAGGGATAAATTTGGGCCTTCGGGTTATGTTGCTCCAATCGTACTTAAGGGCCACATCCCAAAAATCCGCCGACCCTGTCGGCGTGTGGAAGACGTACCCTGGTCTCGTCATCTTGCGTGGTCGTACTCGTCGTCGTCGCCCACACTGCCGACGAGATCGTCATGTCGGCTCCAAGAGGGGTGGTCGGCTCCTCTCCGGGGAGGGGAGCTGCCCACGACACCGCCACGTCGGCTCCAAGAGGGGGGGTGGTCGGCTGCCCCCGGGCGAGGGGAGCGGCCACGACCCGGGGGGAAGCCAATCAGCTCCCTCAAGCCGAGGGGAGCGGCCGCGACAGGGGGGGGAAGCCAATCTGAGCAACGTCGTAGCTTACTCGAAGGGAAGCCCCTTCCCTTTTATCCCTTCCCCCGGGGGGGAGGGGGTGGAGGGGAGGGGTCCCACCAAGATACGGTTCCTCCCCGGGCGGCTCCCTTGGGGGGAGGGGAGCCGCCGCGACGCGGGGGGAAGTCAATCTGAGCAACGTCGTAACTTACTCGAAGGGAAGCCCCTTCCCCTTTATCCCCTCCCCCGTGGGGGAGGGTGGGGTGGGGTGCACCAGGGGGTCCCACCCAGATGCCCAGCGAAGGGGGAGGGAGCCCGGGGGCTCCCTTCGGGGGAGGGGAGCGGCCGCGACGCGGATCGAGGGGAAGTCAATCTGAGCAACGTCGTAGCTTACTCGAAGGGAAGCCCCTTCCCTTTTATCCCTTCCCCCCGAGGGGGGGGGGGGGAGGGGCGCCCCCAGATACCCCGGGGGGGAGGGGGGGGGAGGGCGGTTCTCTTCTGGGGATTCCCTGCCCACGAGATCGTCACGTCCGCTCCACGAGGGGTGGTCGGTTCCCCTCGGGGGAGGGGAGCTGCCCACGACACCGCCAAGTCGGCTCCAAAAGGGGGGGTGGTCGGCCCCCCCGGGCGAAGAGGTACCTAAGAAGCACCAGAAGACCCCAAGAGGCCCACAAGAGGCCCCAAGAGGCCAGCAATAAAGAAGCCCCCCCAAAAACCCAAGAAGCCGCAAGACGGCCCCCTCCTCCTCCTCCTCCTCCTCCTCCTCCTCCTCCTCCTCCTCCCCCCTTTGCTCCCTCTTCTCGTGCACCTCCTCTGCCTCCTCCTCCTGCTCCTCCCCCCCCTCGTTTTCATCTTGGTCGTCTTCAGGGTCGGCGGCACCGGCCGTAAGGCCTTCGCAATAATTTCGAAACCGTGTCGAAACAATGTCGAACGAGTGTCTCCCAAGGCCCGACACGTGAAAACCCGCAAATTTCGGTAATTTCCTGGTGCTCGAAACTCTTTCTGGTGATCAAGGCTACAGTAGGCTGGAACATCATAACCTTCGGGCTGGGTTGGGGTGGTTTGGTCGCCGCCGATCGACGGGGCGCGAGCCCGCCGTCGTCGGTGCCCTTCCGTTGCAGCCCCTCGCCCTCGCAACGACCCCCCCCCCGCTCGCGGGCGCGGCCGGCAGCGGGCCCTGCGGGCGAGGGTCGGCGGTGCAAAGAGCAGGAAATCCACCCCCACAATGATAGAGCCCTCCCAAATGGGGTCGGAGTAGACGGGGTCGGAGGATCGCGCCGCGTCGCCGATGCATCGCCGATACGGCTCGACGTGCAGCTCGATGCGGGGCCCTGACAGAGGGCAGGACATCCACGCGCGTAATCTCAGGTCGGGCATGTCCTCCTGCAGGGGGATTTTGGACGAAAAATCTAAAATACCCCAAACACGTTCAAACATAGCAAAAAAATGCTCGAAAAATCGCCCCCATGTTTTAAAACTATTTTGGAATATTCGTCCTGTAGAGGGACATGCCCGACTTAACCCTGACAGAGGGAGGAAAGTCCACCCCCATAATAAACACCCCTGCAAGCGAAGCCGTCCAGTAAACGCACCCAAGAAAGAACCGAACAGGGCAAAGCTGTTTGGTAATCGCCCGAGGCCGTCTGGTCAACGTCGATTGTCGGGTCCCGGGATGTTTTCCTCTCTTGACAAGAGGACGAGCTGTCTCGAACGATGCAGATCCGCCTTTGGGTTTCGTCCTGTCCTAAGGGCGCCCATCCCTCAGGGCCCCGATCTTTAGAGGCCTCCCAAATGGGGTCGGAATAGATGGGGTCGGAGGGTCGCGCAGCATCGCCGATACATCGGCGATGCATCGGCGATGCATCCGCGATGCGCCGGCGATGCACCGTCGATGTCGGTGATACATCGGCGACGTCGACGTGAAGCAGATCGGGCTGGACATCGAGCCGCATGGCCGATCTATCGGCGAGGCGGCGCGATCCTCCGACCCCATCTGCTCCGACTCTATCTGGGAGGCCTAGGATTAGGTCGGGCATGTCCCCCTACAGGCGAATTTTGGACGACAAGTGAAAAATTGAAAGATGCCCTGGAAATGCTAAAACATGTTGAAAAAGAAGTCCCCAGACTAGTTCTTGACTATGTTTGAATACTCCTCCTGTAGAGGGACAGGCCCGACTTGAGCCTGAGCTCTTCGAACCGCCGCAGAGGGGACGCCGGGCAGCGACGGCACCCCCCTGCGCGGGCTCCCCGCCCGCGCGAGGAGGGCGCGGGGCGCCCCACCGGCGCCTCGCGCTGCCGCGGCGCGGGCGCCGACGGCCCTCGGCGGGCGCGCCGCGGGGCGCTCAGCAGGCGAGGGCGCCTGCGGGGGCGCCCTCGGTGATGGCGCCAGCCGCGGCGCGCGGCGCCAGGCTGGCGGACGAGGGGAAGAGCACGGGGGAGAGCCTGCGTGGAGGGGCAGCAAGATAGGACGAAGCCAGGAGGAGCATTCGGAGAAATAGGCAGACGTCCTGGGACTCCCGCTCGATTGAACTATATTTTCTCGATGTTCGTCTTCCCCCATGAACTATATCCCGCCAGCCCTCTGGGCGTAGGTGGTCTAGAGCAGATCCTCTTCCACCCCTCCCTCTTCCCCCTTGGGGAGGGGTTTACCCCTCCCCCTACCCCCTCCCCTGGACCTGGACGGGGGGGGCCGCGGCGCGTTGGAGCGTCCAAGATGGCCAAAGATGGCTTCAAAAGCGCCTCAGAGAGCCCAAGATGAGCTCCAAGATGGCTCAAGATAGCGCAAGATCGCTCACGATGGCTCCCAAGATGCTCCAAGAGGCCCCAAGACGATCCCAAGACGGCTCCAAGTGGCCAAAGAGCTCCCTAAGGAGGCCCCGACGAGGCCAACATCGTCCCAAAACCTCAAGGAAAAAACAATGTTTTTTGCTTTCTCGCCTTTTCGCTTCCGATGGACATCCGAGGCCTCAATATGGCTCCAAGATGGCCCAAAAGGGCCCCACGAGAGGCCCAAGAGAGCCCCAAGACGGCCCCAAAAGCGCCCAAGAGCGCCAAGAGCGCTCCAAGAGGGGCCCAAGAGGCGATTTATGGGGCTCCCGAGGGGGGAGGCTAATTGGAGCTCCCCTCTTGTTTGATCGACTCCCTCCAAGATGGCCCCAAGAGCGCCCCTACAGCCCCCAAGAGCGCCCCAAGAGGCGCCAAGACGTCCCCAAGAGGCGCCCAAGAGGCCTCCAAGAGGCTCCCAAGAGACCCCCAAGAAGCCTCAAGAGGATTTCCGAAAAGGCATTCAAGACGCTTCTGGCTCTTCGGTTCGCCGTCCTCTTCCTCTTCCTCTTCCTCAACCACCTCTTCCTCTTCCCTCCTCCTCCTCCTCCTCCCCCTCCTCCTCCTTCTCCTCCTTCTCCTCCTTCTCCTCCCTCTGCTCCTTCTCCTCCTTCTCGTCCTCCTCGTCCTCGCCCTACTCCATATCCTCCTCATTCTCCTCCTCCTCCTCCTCCTCTTCCTCCTCCTCCGACGACGACGACGATTCCTCTTCCATCCTCCCCCTCTCGGGGTCTGTGACAGCTTCCCCCGCCCTTTGTTATTCTGCATGCTCCCCGACTTCCCTGATCACCTCAACTCCCCTGAGCATCGTTTCTGGATGGGCTGGTGGGGATACGCAAAGCGTCAACAATTTTCTCCATGTTCGTCTGCCCCCACAGTTCCCATGTTTTCCGAGCTGCGCCCAGCCGGGGCAACGAGGGCCCCCCTCCCCGAAGGCCAACTATCGTTGTCTCAACTCGCCCTCCTCCGAACAAGACGGGACCAGGACGAGGATGGCATCGGGCGAGAACAAATCGAGAATCTCTCAGATCTGGCGGCTCTGGAGGATGCATCGGAAGTCGCGGCATTCTCAGAGCGTTCCGGAACGCTCTCGAACGGATTAATCCTTGTCCTGGCCCCGTCCGACAAAAGGGCATTCGTGTGATCTCGCGTCGATATAGCGCGCAGAATAGGGGAGGGAGGAGGGGGGGAGGCGGAAAGGGGCACAACGTGGTGTGGGTCTGTGTGGATCCGTGTGGGTCTGGCACCAGAGACTGAGGTGCCGGACGCACTGCGGCAGTGCTGGAGACGCACCAGGGGTGGGGGCAGCGTTAAGTTATTGAGGGGAGGGAAAGGGGGGAGGGAGGCCATACCGCGCGTTGTGGCCAAGGGGGCTTAAGAACACTCGAGACTTGTGGGGGACATCCTCGAGGCCTCGCGCGGCAACGTGGGGCCAAAATTGCGTCGGATCCAACTTGCGTTGGAGCGATCGCCGCGCGGCGGGGCAGACGTGTTGACGAAATACTAACTACAACGATTGCGCGCCGCGCGAGGTCTCCGGGAATTTTCCTCATGAGAGGGCCAGATCTGAGACCAGATCTCCGACTGGCGGTTTTTCTTCGATGTCGACTCTCGGGGGCCGCTTTCGAGTCCAAGGGCCGTCTAACATGAACTCAAGTCGACAACTACCCACAGGGAAGAGCATGGGGGACAGCCTGGTGGAGGGGCAGCAGGAGAGCGATCTCCTCGAGACGCCCAGGAGGCCTCCAAGACGGCCTAAGAGGACTCCAATAGAGTCTCCAGCGAACCCCGAAGGAGCCACATTTTCTGGGTTGTGAGATTTTCGCACTCTCGCTGTTTCGAGCTTTCGCCGGCCCAAGAAAGACAGCCCACGAATCCCCAAAGATGGCCTCAAGACGGCCCAGGAGGGCACCAAGAGGACCCCAAGACGGCCCATTGAGGGTGCCAAGTTGGCTCAAGAGCGGCCCAAGAGGACCCCCAAAAAGGCGCTCAGACGGCCCTCAAGGCCCCAAGAGAGCCCCAAGACGGCCTTGGGAACCCGAAGCGCTCATACGGCCCAAGACCGTTCTCAGGTGGCCCTGGGAGTCCCCAACAGCCCCCGAGAAGCCCCCCAGAGGCGCTGACACGAGGCCCCAAGAAGCCCCATTAAAGAACCCATCACGAGGCCCACAAAACCTTCGAAAAACCCAAAAATTGTCACACGTGACGGACTCCCGTGACCCCTAGAAGTCAGTGGCCACCCAACATGCTGGACTGGCACGGTGGCAGGACTTGCCGCAGGCAGCTGAAAATGTGCATACATACATACACACACATATATAATATATATATATATATATATATATATATATATATATATATATATATATATAATTATATATATGTATATACTAGAACCATCGCGCGCGCTTCGCGCGCGCTCAGGTTCTAGCCCAGGCCGGGGGGGCGCTGGACGATCTTGGACAACGCTATCAAGCACAGGCGCGCGACGGCATCTGAGGAGCTTCTGGGGTGTTCCGCATGCTTCGTCAACTGGCTGTTGGAGGCACCTCTTGGGTGCTTCTTGGGGGGGCGTCTGAGGGTCCCTTGGGGGCATCGGTTCTGCAATCTGAAGCCGTCATTGGCCGTCTTGGCTGCGTGGAGGCCCGACTTGAGGCCACCTGCGGCCAGATTGAGGCAATCCGGAAGCCTCCCGGGGGCCTCCTGGAAGCAGTTTTGACGCATCGAGGGCACTCTTGGGCTATTTTAAAACCTCTTGGACGTCTCCTAGAGGCCTTTTGGGCCCTCGGGAAGCTTTTGGGGTCCTCTTGCGGCCTCCTGTGGGCCTTTTGGGGGGAACGCTCTGCTGTTGGGTCGCGTTCCCCTTCTTGGGCCTCTCTTGGGGCTCTTGGGGCCCTCTCGGGCGCCTCAAGCAACGTCTTGGGGCCCTCGCGGGCCGTCTTGGGGCCCTCTTGGAAGCCTCTTCCTCAATATTGGAGCGGTATTGGAAGCCTCTTGGGCCGTCTTGAAGCATCGGGATGCCAAAAGACCGAAACAAATGAAACCCGTCAAAGCCCAATCGTAAAACGATGAGTTATGCCTCTTGGGGCCACCTTGGGAGACGTCTTGGAACCTCGTCGGCCCTCTTGGGAACTTTGTGGGGGCCTCTTGGATCCGATTGGGGGCCTCTTGGGACTTCCCGAGAACCTCTCGGGGTAGAAAGCTCGGATTCTCAGTTCGTGTTTTCGCTCTTGGGCCTCTCTTGGGGCCGTCTTGGGGCCCTCTCGGGCCTTCTTGGGCGCGACTTGGATTGTGTACGATCCATACAAAGGATCCGTGAAACACCCTGAAATAATCCAAAAGAACCTCCCCAATCCCCCAATCCCTAAGGAACCCAAAGGCATCCGACGCAACCGTCAAAAAGATCCCGCAGGATTCGTAGGGAACCTCTACAGATCCCTCAGGGATCCTAAGAAATGGGCCAAACTGGAATTCAGAGGGAGTCCTCGGGAAACCTTTGAAATCCTGCCACGAATTCCAAGGAACCCTGAAGGAATCCCAGAGGAGCACCAAGAACCCTAATAAAACCTATGACGCCCTCGGAAACTCTAAAGAACTCCGTGGGCGGCAGCTGAGGTCCCCAGAATCCGAAAGCGGCGAAAAACCTCCAGGACCCGCTTCCCGCAGGACCCCTTTCCCTCGAGTCCGAAAGGCTTTCGGCTTCCCTCTCGCTCCACTTCTTCCTCCTCCTCCTCCTCATCCTCCTCCTCCTCCTCCTCCTCCTCCTCCTCCAACCCCTCCTCCTCCACCTCCTTATTTGTATCGCCTCAGCCTCCTCCTTCTCCTCCTCCTCCTCCAACCTCCTCCTCTTTCTCCTCCTCCGTCTCCTCCTGCTCCTCCTTCTCCACCTCCTCATGGCCCTCCTCCTCCTCCTCCTCCTTCTCCTTCTCCCCCTCCTCCTCCTCATCATCATCATCCCCACCTTCATCATCAGCATCAGCATCAGCATCAGCATCATCACCACCACCATCATCATCATCATAATCATCAGCATCATCAGCATCATCATCATCATCATCATCATCATCATCATCATCATCATCATCATCATCATCATCATCATCATCATCATCATCATCATCATCATCATCATCATCATCATCATCATCAGCATCATCATCATCATCATCATCAGCATCATCAAAGGCATCATCGTCATCACGATCATCATCTTCATCATCATCATAAACATCATCGTAATCACCACCATCATCATCCTCATCGTCATCATGATCATCATCATCAACCATCACCATCACCACCATCCGCATCTTCATCATCACCATCACCATCACCACCATTAGCATCATCATAAGCCTCTGGTTCTTCATCATCAGCATCATTATCATCATCGCCACCGTCGTCATCATCACCAACATCATCATCATCATCATCATCATCATCATCATCATCAATACCACAAAAACCACGATCATCGTCGCCATGATCACCATCGTCACCATCATCAACAGCATCATCATCATAATCATCATCGTCAGCATGATCATCATATTCACCATCATCATAATCATCATCGTATTCACCACCATCCTCATCCTCATCGTCATCCTCATCTTCCTCATCACCATCATCATCATCATCATCATCATCATCATCATCAGCATCATCATCATCATCATCATCATCATCATCATCATCATCATCATCATCATCATCATCATCTGCATTACCGCCCCTCCATATTATTCCTTCCTCGTGCTCCCCCCTCCCCCTCCCCTATCCTCAGCACCCTCCCCCTCCACCTGATGGTGATTGGTGTTTGGAATTTGGTGTTTGGTGTTTGGGATTTAGTGTTTGGTGTTTTGGGTTGGGGTTTGGGGTTTGGTGTATGGGTATGTACTTATGTTGCTCATGGCGTATGGTGTTTGGGGTTTGTTGTTTGGGGGTCGGGATTTGGTGTGATATTTGGTGTTTGGGGTTCGGGATTTGGTGATTGGTGTTCGGGATTTGCGGGTTGGGGTTTGGTGTATGGGGTAGGTTGTAAGGTGCATGGTGCATGGTGTTTGGGGTTTGGAGATGGTGTGGGGGGTTTGATGTGTAGGGATTGGTAGTTGGGATTTGGTTTTTAGGGCTTGGTGTTTGGGCTTCGGGGTTCGGGGTTCGGGGTTTGGTGTTTGGGGCTTGAGGTTTGGTGCTTGGTATCTGGTGTTCGGTGTTTTAGGGTTGTTGTTTCGTGCTTTGGGTTTGGAGTTAGGTGTTTTAGGTTTGGTGCTTGGTGGTGTTTAGTGTTTTGGGTGCGTGCGTGGTGTTTTGGTGGGTTTTGAAGGCTTCAACTGGGGAATCGCCCAACTTTGCTGGGGTGAAGAATTCAGCCCCCGAAGGGCATGACCTCTCCGATCGGGGACGCACTGACCTGGGTCAATGCAAACCTGGGTCAGTCAGGTTTTGCAGGATCCTGCGCGCTGACTCCGGTTAATGCACCCCTGCCTCTGCAGGATGCTGCAAGATCTGGCGCTCTGGCTGACCCCCGTTTGCATCGACCCCCGTCCCCAAACCCCCAACGTCGTGATTTGTGCGAAACGTCGAGCCCCGGAATTCGCCCGAGGGCCCGAAAACGGCGAAAAACCTCAGGACCGGTTTCCCGCAGGACCCGCTTCCCCCATGGCGATGGCGAGCATTGTCGATGCACCGTTGATGCATCGGCGATGCGGAGCGATCCCCCGGTGGGAGGCCCAGATTGGAGGCCGCCGCCAGGCCTCTCCCGCAGCAGGTCCAGGACCCACACCTGCCACGCCTGCCGCAGGAAGCGAAACTCGATGCCGCGGTACAGCGCCGCGGCGCCGCCCCTGGCCCAGATGGCGCTGACGGTCTGGCGTGTGGTCCCGTACACCGACCTCGTGAGGGGCAACGTTAAAGGGGGGGACTGGCATAGGGGGGGGGCGGTTGACATATCGACCTGGAATCTGCGTTACATCGCCAAGAGATCGTCGGCATACCCCCGATAGCGAATCCCCACGTTCTCGAGCGGGGGGGTGCTATCAGACCCCAACCGGCGATTCGTGGGCCATTGAGGGTCGATGCCACCCCCCCATGTGCGGCATACCCCCGATAGCGAATCCCCGCGTTCTCGGGCGGGGTGGGGCTATCAGACCCCAACCGGCGAGTCATGGGCCATTGGGGGTCGATGCGACCCCCCCATGCCTGTCACCACCCATCGCTGAGAAGTCCAGCCGCCTTCTGAAAAGGCCTTCGGCCTTCTCTTAGGTCTGGCATTTCCCCTTACGGGCGGATGTTGGACGAACAATTAAACATACAAAAAGATCTGCACCGGAGTATGTTTTGACCATGTTTGAATATTCCTCCCGTAGAGGGACACGCCCGACTCAATGCTAAGCAGAAGTCCCCGACCATGCGCATAAACTGTCGCAGGCCTTTGCTGTTTTCTTGCTGACGTGCCCCGCGCGCCAGGGCGGCGGATCCAGCGGTGCAAGAGATCCGCGCGGACCTCCGACTGTTTCGGAGCAGAGCGAAATCGAGACAAGCAGAAGGGCCCAGGGAGACACAGAAAAAATAGACACACGTCTCAAGGTTCCCGACGTGTTCAAATCTATTCTCGAAGTTCGTCTTCCCCCCACTGCTGGGGCGAATAGGGCCCCCCTCAAAGGCCAACGACCGTTGTCTCAGCTCTCCCTCGGAACAAGACGGAGCCAAGAGGAGGATAACATCGGGTCGGGACAAATCGAGAATCTCCGAGATCCGGCGGCTTTAGGATGTGCCGGGCGTCGCGTCCTTCTCAGAGCGCTCCAGAGCGCTCTGAGATCGTTCTGGAACGCACTGGGGCGGTTTTGTCCTCGCTGTAGCCCCCCCCGATGTGCCCTGTTTCCCTAGCGGCGTTTCGATTGACGTTTCTAAGACTGGTAAGAATGAGCCTCGGAAGAGTCCCACACGGGGACGGGGAGCCCGAGAGATCGCCCCCCCAGGTCGCCCGTCCGGCAACCGCTTCGCCCGAGAATTCCCTACAACTCACGCAGGAACCATGCTCTCGCGCCAATGCCGGCTACCTGTTTGGCCCAGACGGCCACGATCCCTTCCACAACAGCACTATTGTGCACAGGACCGTGCGCTTCCTAGCAATTCCAGGCAATGCACGTCTTCACTCGCCGGTCTGCTACTCCTCGGCCCGCCTCTTCTTCACCTTTGCTGCCATGAGGGTTTTTGTTGCAGGGGAAGGTGAGCGTTTTTTTTTCTCGGCGTTTCGACATTGGGCGGAAAGGGGGGAGGGGAGGAGTTTGGCTCCGGACCTCTGCTTAGTGCGACTGTTTGCGACAGTGGGGACTCCGCCTGCTCGAAAAAAGACGCCCCAAACAGCCAAGATCCAATTCAGGGGGGAGGGAAAGGGGGTCCGAGGGCCCGCGCCGATCGGCAAAGTAAGGAATAACAAAAACGAGCACAACTTCCCTCTCCGACGACCGCTCGATGTCCCCCTGCATGCAAGTCTTCACCGTGTCGAACGGGTGCGAGAGGATCCCGCACACCTCACGAGCGGCGAGCGTGTCCCATACCCGCGGCCTTGCTGTCTGGACCCCGGGGCGCGATCCCGCGGGTACGCGGTCGCACGGGCACGAGGAGTGGGAAAACCAGGAGGACGAGGGGGAGGGGGGGGGGGGGGAGGGGAGGGGGAGGGGGAGGGGGAGGGGGAGGGGGAGGAGGAGGAGGAGGAGGAGGAGGAGGAGGAGGAGGAGGAGGAGGAGGAGAAGGAGGAGGAGGAGGAGGAGGAGGAGGAGGAGGAGGAGGAGGAGGAGGAGGAGGAGGAGGAGGAGGATCTGCCACTGGCTCCCAGGGGCTTGGCCGAGAGCCGTTTGGCCTGAATATCCTTGATCCTGGCCTTGTTCTTCGCGACCAGGGCCTCCGTGCCATCGATCGCGTGGAACTTCTGTCGTCCTCAACAAGCTTGAGCTCCTCCCGGCGTAAGTCCTCCACGTCCACCTCCTCCTCCATGCCCTCGTCCCCGCCCCGTGCATCTTGGCCTGAGCCGCAGCCTGTGCTTCACGAAGCTGCTTCTCCGTGGCCGTGACCTTCTTCTGCAAGGTAGTGACCTCCTTGGACTGGGCCGCGGCGCCTCCGGGGGGCCTGACCGAGCGAGAGGGCGGCCCGCTGTAGGCAGACTTCCAGTAACACTTCCGTTTAGCCACTTTGCACTAGTGGCAACTCTTGTTCTCGCCCCTGTTGCTGAACGGCTCGCCGCGCTTGTCGAGGCACGACTTGCACAACCATTCAGCATCCGCTCGAGGCGCCATCCCTGATGATGATCCGTGGTGGCCGTCGAGTAGGCGGGCTGCTGCGTCCAGCAAGGCGCCCAGACCAGTGGTCCGCTGGCCCCTCCAGGCCCGAAGTAGATGTCGCGCTTCTGCACGCCCCCGTCGAGCGCGCACGTGCCACGCCGGCTCCTTGAGCGACGTGGCCAGAAACGGAGCGCTGGTTGCGCCTCAGTGTGGACTGGTAAAGGAAGTCGCACGTGGGCCTTCTCCCCAATTCCCTAAGAAAGCCACTGAGCCAAATGCAACTTGAGCTGGAGGAAGAGGGGGAAGAGGAGGAGGAGGTGGAGGAGGAGAAGGAGGAGCAGGAGGAGGGGAGGAGAGGTGGAGGGAGGAGGGGGAGGACGAGGAGGAGGAGAAGGAGGAGGAGGAGGAGGAGGAAGAGGAGGGGGGGACAGGGAGGAGGAGGGGGGGACAGGGAGGAGGAGGACAAGGAGGAGGAGGAGGAGGAGGAGGAGGAGGAGGAGAAGAAGGATAATGAGGGGGGGACAGGGAGGAGGAGGAGGATGAGGAGGAGGAGGAGGAGGAGGAGAGGAGGAGGAGGAGGAGGAGGAGGAGAGGGGAGGGGACAGGGAGGAAGAGGAGGAGGAGGAGGAGACGGGGACAGGGCGGAGGAGGAGGAGGAGGAGGAGGAGGAGGACAGGGAGTTGGAGGAGGAGGAGGAGGATGAGGAGGAGGAAACCCTGTACCCGTGGGGTCGCGGCCCAGGGGCCCAGCCCGCGAGGCCGTGGATACGGGTATGCTTTCCGCCCACGAGCACCGCCGCCCCTCCCAGCGCCGCCGGCACGCGCAGGGCCTCTTCGGTGGCAACTCAGGGGAGCCTCCCGGGCCATCGTGCCGGATCCCCCGTTGCTTCCTCCAGTCCCTTCTTCTATGCTCGTCTTCCTTCACCTCGACGCTGGTTCCTCCTCCTCCTCCTCCTTTTCCTTCTCCCTCTCCTCCTGAGCATCCTCTTCTTTCTCCTTCTCCTCCTTATCATCCTCTTCCTCCTTCTCCTCCTCCTCCTTCCCGTCCTCCTCCTCATCCTCGTCATCATATGATCCGAATATGTGCGCGCCTCGATCGAATCGATGCCAGTCGACGCTACGACACTGAATCGACGCAGCATCGGCACTATCTCATCGATTACCCTGCGTGCATCGACGCGAACGCACACTAAATACCGAATTGCGAAGGTATTTGGCGGCGCGCGCAAGGGGGTGGGGGGAGGGGGGAGTGCTTCTTGGAGGGAGGCTGCTCCTTAGAAGGCTCTGGCCCTACATCTATAGACAAGGCCCGCGCCTTCGAAGAAGCAGGGGTGCTTCTAAGAAGCCATCCCCCCTCCCCCTACCCCCCTTCTGCGCGTGGCTGACAAATGGACTCGGCAGATAGCTTGGCATCGCCAATGCCTCGGCGCCATCGGCGTGGAGAGACTCTCGCTCCACATGTAGCGACGATCAGAAGCGGGTCTTGCGCGAGATGACACAGCGACCTTACGCCGTGGCTTACGCGGGCTGCCAGAGCGGCACGCCACACCGGAAGCGAGGGCGCATACGCGCGACCTTACCTACGCAGGTAGCTTACGCGTTAATGTCAGCGAAGACGACCCCGAGGCTGAAGCCCTCCCCCCTTCCCCCCCCCTCTGCGCGTGGCTGATTACGAGGCTCCCATGATTTGCTGCCGAAGGCCTCCTCGTTCGCCCCAGGCGCCGCCTCGCGGAGCTTCGCGCGCAGCACCGGCGCCAGGCCGAGGTAGGCCGCCGCGAAGATGCCCTCGCGGAAGCACGTGGCGGAAAGCCCCCTCAGGCAGGTGCTGGGGCCGCCCGCGGCGACGCGGGCAACGCTCGCGCCGATGGAGCCTCCTTTGGGAGTCAATCGGCAGGAGGGGACCGACTCAAGTGGGGGGTCAGGAGGCAGTTCCTGGAATCGGGGAGCAGTTCATGGCACAAAGACAAACTGGGGGGGGGGGTCCGCATGGATTTCTCTGATCGGCGCTGGGCCCCCTTGGCGGCGCCTGCGGCGCCGCTTCCTGGCGCGCTCCGCGCTCCAGGGAAGGGAGTCCAGCGCAGATCCAACAAATCCGCGCGGACCTTCGAAAATGTATGCTTAACTGCAATATTTCCCAACCATCCTATGGTGTTGGGTCTTCGTTTTGAAGAGACAACGCCCCGCGTTCCTTCCTTCCTTCCTTCCGTCCGTCCTTCCTTCCTTCCTTCCTTCCTTCCTTCCTTCCTTCTTCCCCCCCTCCTCCCTCCTCCCATCCCTGCCTCTGCCCTGCTCATGTCCTCGTCGTCGCGGTCGTCGTCGTCATCATCATCAGCATCAGCATCATCATCGTCATCGCCATGTCATCGTCGTCATCACCATCATCGACGTCCTGATCACCACCGTTATCGTCACCATCATCGCGTCACCCCTTACATGTTTCGTGGCCCCTCCGGGAGCCCCATCGAAGGCCTCAATGGCGGTGTTCCCATGCGTCTCCCCACCCCAGCACAGGGTTTCGCGGCCCCATAGGGAGCCTCACCTAAGGCCCTAGTGGCGGTGTTCGCATGCGTCTCCCCCACCCAGCACAGCGTTTCGCTGGCCCCATGGGAGGCTCCACCCAAGGCCCCAGTGGCGGTGTTCGCATGCATATCCCCCACCCAGTACGGCGCTTCGTGGCCCCGCAAAGAGCTCCACTTAAGGCCCCAGTGGCGGTGTTCGCATGCGTCTCCCCCACCCAGCACAGCGTTTCGTGGCCCCACAACGAGTTCCACCTCAGGCCCCATTAGCGGTGTTCGCATGCGTCTCCCCCACCCAGGACAACGCTTCGTGGCCCCACATCGAGCTCCACTTAAGGCCCCAGTGGCGGTGTTCGCATGCGTCTCCCCCGCCCAGGACAGCGCTTCGTGGCCCCACAGGGAGCTCCACCTCAGGCCCCAGTGCGTCTCCCCACCCAGGACAGCGTTTCGTGGCCCCGCAAAGGGCTCCACCTCAGGCACCCTTTGCGGTGTTCGCATGCGTCTCCCCCACCCAGGACAGCGTTTCGTGGCCCCAGAGTGAGTTCCACCCAAGGCCCCCGTGACGGTGTTCGAATGAGTCTCCCCCGCCCAGCACAACGTTCCGTGGCCCCACAGGGAGCTCCACCTCAGGCCTCAGTGGCGGTGTTCGCATGCGTCTCCCCACCCAGGACAACGTTTCATGGCCCCACAGGGAGCTCCACCTAAGGTCCCGGTAGCGGTGTTCACATGCGTCTCCCCCACCCAGGACAGCGCTTCGTCTCCCCACGTGCTCCACCTACGGCCCCAGTGGCGGTGTTCGCATGCGTCTCCCCCACCCAGGACAGCGTTTCGCGGCCCCACAGGGAGCTCCACCTGGGTGGAGCGACCTGCGGAGCTGCGGAGCCCTGCATAGCGTATTGCAAAGCAGGCACCGCCTCGTTGCCCACAGAAGGAGACACCCTCACACATTTCGCGCCCCCACCCAATAAGAAACCCCACCGAAGATTACACACGCGATCGCGGTACTTACAGTTGAATATGGTTGGGTCCTTCGCCAGGCTTTTCTTTTTCCAGACTTGGAGACGTCAGGAGGCAATTCCTCAGAGGTCTTCGTCAGAACGACGCGAAAGCTCTTAAGCCTATCTCAGGGGCCACTAAGGCAGACTGGGCCAGACTAAATTTCGGATCCAGCTGGATGAATCCCGGGAAGAGGCCGGATCAAGCGGGAGTAAGCCAGATGACGCGCGCGGGACTAAGCCAGAGTAGGCCAAATATCGACCAGAGATATGCCAGCGCCGATCTTGAATGTACCCTCGCAGGAGTTGCCTGCTGGACTCGGCGATAAACCGTCAGCTAATCGGCGACAGGCCTTTGACAGCGAGAACAGCGACGGCAAATTTGGCTATCAGGCCCCATGTGCGATGAATCGGCGATCTGAGGCCGTGCATCCCCCCCCCTAATCCGATCCCCGGTGGCTTTCGGGCCTCAACGCTGGCCTTCGGCGGCCGTTCGGGACGATCTGGGCACCCCCAGCGGAACGCCCTCAGGGAGGCGCAGCCGCTGTTAGGCTTAGGTCAAGCGTGCCCCCCTACAGGCGGATTTTGACAAAACATGAAGAACATGTGCATCTGATATTCGAGAGAACGTGATCCACCGCCGCTTCAATTACCGTGGACCCCCCCCCCCTCCTGGAAACCCCCGGCAAAACCCTCCCCCCTCCCCTACCCCCCCCCTCCCCCTCGAAAACCGGGGGGGGTCACTACCGGTTCGACCCCCCCCCCTCGAAAACCGGAGGGGGGTCACTACCGGTTCGAACCCCTCCCCCCCCCTCACCGCCAGCAAACGACTCCCGGTCCCTACCACCGTCCGCACCACATCCCCCACTGTTGTTCCCAGCACCACTGTCCTCACCACCACTGTCCCCACTGGTTCCACCACCGTCCCTACTGTCTCCACCAGTGCCCCCACCACTGTCGCAATGTCCCCACTGTCCCCACCACTGTTTCCACCACGGTCCCACTCCCCCCACGTTCTCCACGGCCTCAACCACTGCCCGACTATCCCCACTGTCCCCACTGTCCCACTGACTCCTCCGCTGTCCCACTGAGCTGTCCCACTGTTCCCACCACTGTCCCGATTGTCCCCACCACTGTCCCCACTGTACCTCTGTCCCATTGTCCCACCGCCGTCCTCGCCACCGCCTTCACCACTGGATCTGCGCTGAACCCCCCCTCCCGGGCGCGCGGAGCGCGCCAGCGGCGGCGCCAGAGGCACCGTCGGGCGGATCCAAGAAATCCGCGCTGAACGCCAGCAGTTTATGCCTATGCCGCTTGTTCTTCTTCGACTTCTGACGTTGCCCTGATCCTTTCACCTGCTGCTGCGTCATGACCAGCTCCGTGGGCGAGGCAACCACCCCCGAGGCGAAGCCAGCGGCGAAGCCGGAGGCCACCTGCTGTAAATCGGGCCTGTCCTTCTACAGGGGTAACATTCCAAAATACTAAAAAAAGAATCGTCTGGGAACGACTTGTCGATCATTTCACGATTTCTGAATATCTTTGTTGGGGCTATGTTTCATTTTCCGTCGGAAATCTGCCTCTAGGGGGGCATGCCCGACTCAACACCTGCTCCGAGGGCGAGAGGGACCTCGCCCCGCCGCCCCGCAGCGCGCCCTCGATGATGCCGTTGAGCGCGAATTGGAAGCAAGTACCGGCCGCCACGTTTGCGCAGTTTGCCGAGTAGCCCCGGTAGAGCACCCGCGGGTCCCAGGTCATGGGCATCCCCTGCTGGCGGGCGTTCTTCAGGTAGTACGCCCACTGGATGCACGTGAGGCTCGGGGGTCGCGGAAGGACCCCCTGGCTCGGGGTGCACCCGGCTCTTCGCTCCATCCTGGAGCCCCCGGGGGTCCTCTGGGCCCGGCGAGGGATGCTCTGGAGGCCGCGGGGGCTCCCTGGATATCCTGGGGGCACCCTTGGGCCAGGGGCACTTCCAGCAACGCCCGAGATGTCGATCACGCCCGCGACTGCGCCCACAGTTGCGTTCTGGCGGTCGGTGAGCATGGGCATGATGGGTGCGAGTTGGCGGCGCGCAAGCGGGGGTGGGCGCGAAGGGGGGCGGTCTTCGAAGGAGGCGGGGGGGACTCTGAGAAGGCATCGGAGGCTTCTAAACAGGCCTCCTTCGGAGACTCCGACGGGTGTGACTTGCAAAGGGTGTGGCTTGCAAGTGGCGCCCTGGGGGGCACTCTGGGGGGCGGGCAGGGACCTCGATAGAGCTCTCCGCCGCGCCCCGAGGAGGCCCGACGCCACACCCTTTGCAACCGCCTACTTTTGGAGGGGGCTTTCGAATGGGAAACCAGAGAGGTAACGATACCGCTACTCTACGGACCTCTCCCAGGGTGCGTTCTTACCAGAATTTTGAAGCGAATCCACCTGTGGCGACGAGGGCCTTCGAGGCGGCCCCAAAAATAAAATAACGCGGCACGGGTAGCGTTGCGGATGCCATGACCATGGACACTCCAACAATCAAATGATTTAATCATTGTTCGAACATGTGTTTACAATGGTCGAAAACATGTTGGCACATGTTTTACATGTATTCGACACGTTTCTCCGGCATGATTCGGACATCTGAAACCATTTTGCAACACGCCTCCTGTCCAATGGTCGCTTTCCACAAAGGTAGCGGCATGGGTACGTCTGCCATCTCTGACTGAAGCACTGCTCGCCGTCCTTCGTCCCACCGCCCTTTGCGCGCCGCAGAAGACAAGCTACAAGGGGGCGCGACGGCGATGGACCTCAGGCAAGGTGCCCCTGCGTTTCCAAGGGTTGCCAAAGGCGGCCCAGGCCCGACTTGTTCCCACTTCCCCCCCGCCGTTTCGGAGCCCTTGAAAACTTCCGGGTCTGTCTCGTGAGGGGTGTTCTGGAAGCTCTACCCAAACATCCGTCAATACAATATTTTCAATGCGCGGCCACAGAGGTCCCGACCCCTTCACCAAACCCATTTATTTTCGTTGTGCATCCACTCGTGATGGTCCCAGGGCCCAGTAACGGGCCCCAGGAGGCCGACATCAAAAAACAACGCCCGGATTGAAAGAGCAAATCATCCGATGTTCACCAGGGTGGACCCAACACAATGCGATATTGTACTGTGTCGATTGAATATATGGAGTGAGAGCTATACTGTGTAAACGATTCGGTGTAAGCTGTGCGGCGCAAGCAATGTAGTGTAAGCTATGTGGGGGTATGCTTTGTGGTGTAATCAACGGGCCGAAAGTATGTATGTCGTGTAAGCGCAGAGCACGGGGCGCACATGATAATATTTTTTGAACCTGAATGACGATCGGACGCGCGACTGCCTCTACCGTGAGCAGCCGCCCTGGGACCGCGCCCGCACACGAAGCGCGGGCCGCTCAACTCCTCGGCCGACCCCCCGGACACGCCCGCCTTGATCACCACCACCATCGTCAGGTAGTGGAGCGCGGGGTCCACAGCCTTCGCCTTGAGCCCGTCCTCCGAAAATCCCAATTACCACGGCCGTCGCATTCCTTTCGGGTTGTTTTGCGGCCGTCGGGCTCTGGTCCCCACCGCGTCCGCTCAAGCCACCTATCTCGCCGGGCCCGGAGTCCGTGACTCCCTCGGGTGCAGAAGAAGCCGCACGTGGTGAGGTGCCTCTCGATCACAAACCGCGTCAGCTCCTTGGAGCCGTGGTCAGCAGGTCCCTGCTCGCCAGGCAATTTCTTAATGTTGGCCGTATTCAAGATACGTTTCTGCTGGGTCCGCATCAGCGGAGCGTGGTGGTGTCTGATCTTACCGACGCCCCTCCATCCGAACATGCCGCTCCACGCAGTAGTGCACATGCATCTTCGGCTCCATGCCGAGGTCGGCCCCAATGGATCGGATGCCGACGCTGACCGCCCCGCCTCTCGACAACGCAATGGCGCCCCGGGTGTTCGCCGAACGCTTCAGCATGGGGACCGCCGTTGAAACCCAGACGGCGGTCGTGTTCTTTGGATCTGCAAGATCACCGGCCCAGTCGGAATCGCAACAGGTCTCGATCGCGTTGCTGTCGCCGCGCGGTTCGGCCAGGTGCCGCGCGCGCCTGGGCTCGCCAATCGGGGGCCTCGCCAGTCGCTTCAGTCCTGCCAAGCCTCCGACCGACGGCGCCGCCATGCACGCGCAGCAGTCGCTGGCAGCGCAACGCAGCTGAGCCGCGCGCACAGGGGCCGGTGCACATTGTCCTCCTTCTCGCCCTGCAGCGGGGTCTCGTCGTAGTAGATTGCACCTTCTCGGTCGGGGTGGTCGCAGCCTTCGAACCCTTGCCTTTTCAAGCCCAACTGGTGCTCGATGATCTTCGCGTGCCTGGGTCTGGTTCGACGTCGATGTGGGTTTCGCCGCGGCCCTTCGCATCCGCGTAGGTGACTAACCCATTCAGGGCCACCGCGTGCTTGTGACCTGTCGGGCGTGGTCCGAAAAGAACTCCCCTCTGGGCGACCGCGTGCTTCCGCTAATCTGCTCTCAGAGCATCGCTCTGGAACTCCTCTCGCCCTCGAACACAAAATCGCCGCCGTGCACCGCCCCCGAAGAATCGACTGAGCGCGCGCGGGCAGGGGGCTCCTGCCTTTGCGCGGGCCAACCAAAGCTTCTCCTGGTAGAACTCCCCCCAGCCGTTGGCCGCGTCACACTCGCCGCGCGTCGTTAACAAGAGCTGGCTGATCTTGCCCCCGTCCGCGTCCTCGGCCAGAAGGCGGACGCAGATCTCGCGCTTCGCTGGCGGGTGGAAGCGCGCCCCGGAAACGCGCTGGACCAAGGTCCTTTTCAGAATGAGCATTGCACGCGCTCCAATCTGGGACCTCGCCATTGCACTGCCCGGCGTTATCTCGATTATTTCCCGCGGCGGCGCGCTCGCGAATATATCCTCCCTCTATGGGTTCTTCCCCTTGAACGCCTTGGCGCCGATTTTCGAGCGAACATACGCGTCCGCGCTGTCGCCCACATTGACGCTGTCCCAGCGCGCGCCGAAGATCTCGCCGTCATCTGCCTCGCTGATGTCCACCTTTCTCCAAACCAGGAAGCTCTTCAGGAACTCCACCTCCTTTGCCTTGCCACCCCGTTCCCTTCTCCGGCGGTGCATGCGCGCCAGTGACCTCGTGCCAGTTATCCTCGTACTCTGGCAGGTGGATCATCTCGCGGGTTCCGGCGCCCTCGGTGTAGCCCTCGTCCAGGCCGTCGATGGCGATGTCCATGCCGCCCGCGCTCGACCTCATCGACCTCGAGTGCCTGAACCCCTCAGGATGGCCGCCGCCAACTTCGAGGGCGCGACGCTGCGTGCTTCGCCGGGCCGTCGAGTAAGTGGTGGTGGTCGCGGCGATCTCCACGTCGATTCCTGCGCTGGAACTTCTCCAGCTCCCGCGCGATGCCAATTGCGTGCGTCATCTGAGCAGCGCAAGCTTGGACCACCTCCTCCTCTGCCCCCGAAAACGCTCTTGACTGTAACCGTTTGCCCTGCGTCGCATTGATCATGCCTGATGTAGTAGACCGAAACCAATATCAACAATTCCATGATACCCCGGATGTGCCATGCATGACCTTTCCGCGTTCTGAACTTCGCGAAGAACGTGTTCCGTCGTCCAGCTGGCAACGGCACATGGCCGCGCGCGTCTCCGCGTGGTCGGTCGCCTCCTTCATGGAATTGTCAATCGTCTTCTCGCTCGCGCTGCCGAAGCCGAGCAACGCCGTCCACGCCGTGCACCGTGGCGATCCGATCGGCAACAGTGGCCGCTGTGACTCGCGCTGCCGCTTCGCCACCTCCTGATTCGGGCCGTTCAGGTCCCAGCTGGCGCGGGGGCTCGCCGCGCAACGCGGTGGCAGCCCGCGCTTCATCGGCAGATCGCCTCCCCCGCGACCGCCCAGGTGTCCTTCATCTCCGCGTCGCCGCCAGCGTCGGCGCCAGGTTCTTCGGCGGGGCGCGCCCCGCCCTGCTCCGCGCCTCCATCGGCGCCGCAGGAACTCTGGTCTCCGCGGCCACCTGCGCCTGCGCCCCCACGGGGGCTGCAGCTGCCGCCGAACTCCACGAGTACGGGGCCGCTGCCGCTAATCTCGAGGTGGCGCCCGCTGTCGGGTCTGGCGCCTCCGCGTCGCTGTCGACTATCGGTTTCGTCGCCTCCCGGAGCCTCGACCTCGCCGCCTCGCATTTGGGCCGTCGATGCGAGCTCGGCAGAACTTGTGGCTCGCCGCCGCCGCCCCCCCTCCCTTGGCCGCCTCGCAGCCTTTGCAGCAGTCGGTGAAGCCGTGGCCGCCCGCTCCACCAACGGCGCGAGCTCCTCCACCTCTCTCCGGATATGCCTCCCCCCCTCCCGTTGCTGGCCGGGCAACCGCGGTCGGCGGCTTCTCCGCCTCTAGCACGATGGGGGCCGCCGCTAAGAACGGCAGCGCGTTTTCCGCATCGTCGCCTGTCTTCCTTGGCCCCGCCACAAGGGCCCTCTGCGCGCCTCCGCGAAGATTCTATCTCCTCGCTGCTCCCCCAACAGGCTCCAGATGGTGTTGGCCCTGAAGCGGCCCTCCTTCGTCAGCGCAATCACCTCGTCGGTCCTGCCCACAAATCCCCCGCGCATGCCCGCGCGAGACCTCTCGCCCAGCTTCCCCCGCGGTTGCCGCGTGCCACGGCGAGGAAACATAAGGGGCTGGACGAAATCGGGCAACCCCCTCCTGCAGGGTCGACTACGGCGCCTCTCGAACCCGTCCACGCTCCGACGCCGGACCTTTGGAATCGATTCAGCAGCTGCCACGTGTAAGTGATGGCCCAGATGACGATGGGGCTCGTTGTCTCGAACGCGGCATCGCTCCGCTCCGCCGCGTCGTGCACCAACGTCCTCGCCAGAAACTGCACTTCCCAGAAGGCACCCTCGGTGCATCCGTTCTTTTGCGGGTCGCCAACTAGGATCTCTTCGGGGGTGCGTCCACTTCCGCCCCAGCGCGCCTGACTTCCGAGATCGCTCCCTTCTTCAACGCGAGCAGCGCCAGCTCGCCGTCGCTCATGACAATGACTTGCCGCGGCCCGACTCGGCGATGTCCTGCGCCGCCATCTCGGGCGAGTGCTCGCGCTAAAATCGTTTCGACTGCGACGCGCGGCGCGTTCCCATGGGCGGGGACCCATCGCTCACCGCCGCGAATGGGACCGTCCTTCTCTCGAAAGTCTCTACCACCAACTTCTTGCCCGGGAAGCCGTAGCCTGCGCGGGCGGTCGCAGCCGCGCGCGAAACCTTCGGCTGCCGACGTTGATATGCTCTGCCTCTGCCTGCCACGCAACCGCGCTCTGCGAGGTAGATGCCGCGCGTTGCGTTCCGCCGCCCCCTCTGCAGTCGGCGTGCCGGGCCCGTTGGCACTCGCGCAGGCGGTCGCGCGACGTCCGACTCACTGCGCACGGCGCTTTCATCGGCGCCCAAATTGCCAAAAGACGCCGCGGTCAATCGCTCGCTCGCGCCAAGTAAAACGGAAAGAAACAAGCGCAGTCGACCGGTCGCACCTCGAAGGGTCTCAGGCAGGTGGGGCCACGAAGCGTGTGATGGGCGTGACGAAATGGGTGTGGGTGACGCATGCGGGCGGTGGCACTGGAGCTTTCGGTGGAGCTCGCTACGGGGCCACGACACGTGTGAGGGGTGTGCCGAAATTGGTTTGGGTATCGCATGCGGACTGTGGCACTGTGGCCTTCGGTAGACTCCCTATGGGGCTACGAAACGTTGGAGGGGTGGGCCGAATTGGGTGTGGGTGACGCATGCGGACGGTAAAGGGGGGAGGGCGAGGAGGAATGAGTAAGTGACGCGGGGCGCTCTCTTCAAAACGAGGACCCAAAACCAGAGGACGGTTGGGAACTATGCTTTTCGAACGTACATATGATGTGTCAAAACGAGACAGTCCCAGTAAGACATGTTCTAATCACAATTCGTGCAGAGCACAAACGGTTATCATAACAATCCTTGATGGGCTTATAGGCAAGCCAGGACGCTTAACCACTGTGACTAGGTGCGAGCTCACGTTGGGGAACCTCTGAGCCCCCAGACCATCCACGAAGTGTTGTTCCCGACCATCCTGTGATGTTGGGTCCTCGTTTTGAAGAGACGGTCCCTGCGTTCCTCCCGCTGCCCCCTCCCCTCCTCCTCTCATCATCATCATTCGCAGCTTCAGCATCATCATCAGCATCATCATCACATTCACAACCACCATCATCATGCCATCATCATCATCATCATCATTATCATCATCATCATCATCATCATCATCATCATCATCATCATCATCATCATCATCATCATCGTCATCACCATCACCATCACCATAATCACCATCAGCATCAACATCAGCATCATCATCATCATTATCATCATCATGATCATCATCATGATCATCATCATCATCATCAACATCATCATCAACATCATCGTCATCACTCGCTTCAACATACCGTCACACATTTCGTGGCCCCATGCGTCACCCGCGCCCGGCACACACCTCACACGTTTCGTCGCCCACAGGGAACTCCACCGAAGGCCCCAGTGCCACCGACCACATGCGTCACGACACCAAGTTCGGCACACCTCTCACACGCTTCGTGGCCCAATGGAAGCTCCACCGAATGCCACAGTGCCACCGCCCGCATGCGCCACGCACACCCATTTCGGCACACCCCTCACACGTTTCGTGACCCCAATAGCCACAGCGAGCTCCACCGAAGGCCCCAGTGCCACCGCCCGTGTGCGTCACCCACACCCATTTCGGCACACCCCTCACACGTTGGTGGCATCACAAAGATCTCCACCGAAGGCCCCAATGCCACCACCGCCCGCATGCGTCACGCACACCCATTTCGGGACAACCCGCACGCTTTCATGGCCCGATAGGGAGCTCCACCGAAGGCCACAGTGCCACCATGCGTCACCCACACAAGCTTCGGCAAACCCCTCACACGTTCCGTGGCCTCATAGGAAGCTCCACTGGAGGCCCCAGTGCCACTGCCCGCATGCGTCACCCACATCAATTTGAGCACACCCCTCACGCGCTCCGTCGCCCCAGAGGGAGCTCCACCGAAGGCCCCAGTGCCACCGCCCGCACGCGTCACCCACACCCATTTCGGCACACCCCTCACACGTTGCGTCCCCCCATAAGGAGCTCCACCGACGGCCCCAGTGCCACCGCCCGCGTGCGTCACCCACACCCATTTCGCCACACCACTCACACGTTGCGTCGCCCCATAAGGAGCTCCGACGACGACCCCAGTGCCACCGCCCGCGCGCGTCACCCACACCCATTTCGGGACACCCCTCACTCGTTTCGTGGCCCCATAGGGACCTCCACCGAAGGCCACAGTGCCACCGCCCGCACGCGTCACAATCACCCATTTCGGCACACCCCTCACACGCTGCGTCGCCCCATAGGGAGCTCCACCAACGACCCCAGTGCCACCGCTCGCATGTGTCACCCACACCAATTTCAGCACCCGCCCCACACGTTTCGTGACCCCATAGGGAGCTCCACCGAAGGCCCCAGTGCCTCCGCCCGCATGCGTCACAAACACCCATTTCGGCACACCACTCACACATTGCGTCGCCCCAGAAGGAGCTCTACCCAAGGCGCCAGTGGTTGCGTTCGTATGTGCCCACCGCACCAATTTTGGCACACCACTCAAATGTTTCGCGGCCCCATAGGGAGCTCCACCGACGGCCCCAGTGGCTGCGTCCGCATGCGCTCACCGCACCTACTTCGGCACACCTCTCACACGTTTCGTGGCCCCATCTGGAATTCCACCGACGGCCCCAGTGGCTGCTTTCGCATGCGCCATCCCGACAAATTTTGGCACACCCCTCACACGTTTCGTGGCCCTACAGGGAGCTCCTCCGAATGCGGTTCATAGAACGACGGTGCTCACGACTGCATATGATTGGGTCCTTCGCCAGGCTAATTTGTTGTTCACAACGTGGACCCCGCAAGTCTGGGTCCTTTCCTGGGGGCAGGCTTTTTCATCCTGAGCAGTGTCTTGACAGTCCCGAAACCCGGCAAGGGCCCGCAGAAGCCGAAAAAGAAATACAAATCTTCCGTCGTCATTTCATGCCCTGGAGGAGTCTGGGCCTGGGGTTCCCTGGACAACTGGGGCCGCCTCGGGCCCTGAGATCCGACGGCGCGAACAAAGATGAGACATCGCTACAGAAATACGACCGGAGCCCCCCAGACGCCCCTCCTCCCACGCTCCATTTCCCGAGCCAGACCGATCTGTGAGGGTCCCGGAGGGCCCGATGCCGGGCGAAAGCGCCTGGCTCGGAAGGAGGAGGAGGAGGACGGAGGAGGAGGAGGAGGGAGGAGGGAGGAAAGAGGGAGGAGGGAGGAGAGGGAGGAGGAGAGGGAGGAGGAGGAGGGAGGAGGAGGAGGAGGAGGAGGAGGAGGAGGAGGAGGAGGAGGAGGAGGAGGAGGAGGAGGAGGAGGAGGAGGGAGGGGGAGGAGGGAGGAGGGAGGAGGGAGGAGAGGGAGGAGGGAGGGGGAGGAGGAGGGAGGAGGGGGAGGAGGAGAATTGAGACGCCCGGCTCTCGGGGCAGCCGCTGGGGCCGCCCCGGGCCACGGGCACCTCTGGCCACCCCCCAAGGCTCGCTCGCCTACGGAGCGGAGCCCCTCGGCTCCGGGCCCGCGGCGGGCGTGCAGGGAGAGGCGGCCGAGGCCAAGGGCGTGGCCGTGGTGCGCTTGGGCAGCGCTGCGCTTGCGGGTTCGAGCCAGGACGGGCCACCGCGCGCCGCTCGGGGCCTTCTTGCGGCAGCTTGTGGGGGCGTTCCGTACCATCTTGCCGGCCCTTGCGAAGCGACAACCAAATCGACGCACATGGACGCTAAATCGGCGCTGTCTCATCGATTACCAGAGGCGAATCGACGCCAGTGCGCTCTCGAAACGTACGAGGGTATACAAGGCTCCCACGGCTTGCCACCTGGACCCAGATCGCCCAGAATTCCTTGAGGGGAGGTGAGGGCGAGGACTCTGCGGCAGTTTTGAGGCGACCCGTTGGGCCCCTGGGACCGTCTTGGGGCGTCGGGAAGCCGAAAAGGTGGAGACACGAAAAACACTGGAACATTCCCAGCGAACATAATTGTTTTGCCTCTCGGAGCCCTCTTGGAAGCCCTCTTGGAGGCGTCTTGGAAAGTCTTCGGGGCTTCTTGGGCCGTCAAATTGAGCAGGGACCGACCGTCCAGGCATTCCTATTGGCCTACCACGACATGTTCTTAGCAAGAACCCAAGAAAGCTCTAAGAACAAAAACAATGTTCTTAGAACATTAGTTGTTGGGCCGATAGGCGAGCCAGGACGCTTCGCCAATCCTTGATCAAGAGGACATCTTAGACGATCTGGACCGAACAGCCGGCGACTCCTGGACCCGCCCGAGGCCGCCCGGAAAGAGGCGCCTGCATGAGTCGGGCCGAAAGCCCGACGGGCTCCCGCCGGCGTTCCCAGTGACTGGGGCAAGATTTCGGGGGCATCCCCCAGACCCCCCCCCACGAGGATACTAAGCATAAGTCGGGCACGCCCCTCTACAGGAGGAATATTCAAAAAAATGCAAAAAAAGCAAAGGAAGATGTTTTGAATACTTGCTTTGACTATGTTTGAATATTTTTGGGGTAAGTTGGCTTTCTCGTCCAAATGCCCCCTGTAGGGGGACGTGCCCGACGTACGACTAGACGGGAACCCCTCCGCAAGGTCGGGAACACATCTCCCCGAACCCAGAGCCTGGCATCTGCCCGCCCTCCCTGCTGACCGGAGCCGGCGCTGGGCCGCCTCAGACCCCCAGGCGCCCAGTAGGAACAAGGAAAGGCGACACCAACACCAGCAGGGCGAGGATATGCGAGGAGCAAAGGGGGCTCTCCCTGGTGGTGTGGTCCCCCCCTATCGCTCGAGACATCCCCAGCCTCCAGCTCGGGGAGGCGTCGTGGACCTCCTCGCTGGAGGTGGGCCCCCCTGGTGGTGTTGGTGTCGCATCTTCCCCTTCTGGCCCAGGCGGCTCCAAGACCCATGGTACGCCACGGGAGAAACCAACGGAAGGCATCAACGCAACCTCTCGGAGGTCTGCGTGGGCCCCCCCGGGTCGGCGCAGCAGGCCCCCCCCTCTCTGTAAAAAGGGGCCACGGCAGGTGGGGACTGGCTCGAGGTAGAAGGCTTAGGTCGGGCGTGTCTTTTTACAGGCGGATGTTGGACGAACAAAAAACAAAATGTTTAAAAATTACGCAACCGATGAACCCCACATACTTAATGTAGATATGATGTGCTTGCTTATGTTTTTGATATATGCGCAATCCTGCGTTCTGAGCCCTCGTCGCGAATGTTTCCCTATGTGTCTTCAACGCCATATTGCTTGCCACGCTTTGCGAGCCCGCAACGGATAGGGAGACCACCCCCAGCGCAATCCCGATGGTGCCGAGGAAGTGCCACGCCTGCCACGCTTTGCGAGCCCGCAACGGATAAGGATACCACCCCCAGCGCACTCCCTGTGGTGTCGAGGAAGTGCCACGCCTGCCACGCTTTGCGAGCCCGCAACGGATAGGGAGACCACCCCCAGCGCCCCCCCCCTGTGGTGTCGAGGAAGTGCCACGCCTGCCACGCTTTGCGAGCCCGCAACGGATAAAGATACCACCCCCAGCGCACCCCCTGTGGTGTCGATGAAGTGCAACGCCTGCCACGCTTTGCGAGCCCGTCAAGGATAGGGAGACCAACCCCAGCGCATCCCCTGTGGTGTCGGGGAAGTGCCACGCCTGCCACGCTTTGCGAGCTCGCAGCGGATAAGGAGACCATCCCCAGCGCACCCCCTGTGGTGTCGAGGAGATGCCACGCCTGCCACGCTTTGCGAGCCCGTCACGGATAGGGAGACCACCCCCAGCGCAATCCCTGTGGTGCCGAGGAAGTGCCACGCCTGCCACGCTTTTGCGAGCCCGTCACGGATAGGGTGACCACCCCCAGCGCACCCCTTGTGGGGCCGAGGAAGTGCCACGCCTGCCACGCTGTGCGAGCCCGCAACGGATAGGGAGACCACCCCCAACGCGCCCCCTGTGGTGTCGAGGAAGTGCCACGCCTGCCACGCTTTGCGAGCCCGCAACGGATAGGGGAGACCACCCCCAGCGCACCCCCTGTGGTGTCGAGGAAGTGCCACGCCTGCCACGCTTTGCGAGCCCGAAACGGATAGCGTCCCCACCCACAGCTCCCCCCCCGAGGAGTGCCACGCCTGCCACGCCTGCCACGCTTTGCGAGCCCGAAACGGATAGCGTCCCCACCCACAGCTCCCCCCCTGTGGTGTCGAGGAAGTGCCACGCCTGCCACGCTTTGCGAGCCCGAAACGGATAGCGTCCCCACCCACAGCTCCCCCCCTGTGGTGTCGAGGAAGTGCCACGCCAGTGCCAGGAAGTGCCACGCCTGCCACGCTTTGCGAGCCCGAAACGGATAGCGTCCCCACCCACAGCTCCCCCCCTGTGGTGTCGAGGAAGTGCCACGCCTGCCACGCTTTGCGAGCCCGAAACGGATAGCGTCCCCACCCACAGCTCCCCCCCTGTGGTGTCGAGGAAGTGCCACGCCTGCCACGCTTTGCGAGCCCGAAAATAGCGTCCCCACCCACCCACAGCTCCTCCCCCTGTGGTGTCGAGGAAGTGCCACGCCTGCAACGCCCTGGGCCCCCAGTGGTGCCGAGAAAATGCAGCGCCTGCCACGCTCTGCGAGCGTGTCAAGCTGAGCTGAGCCGAGCTGTGCTGTGCTGAGCCGTGCTGGGCTGTGCTGAGCTGTGCTGAGCTGAGCCGAGCTGTGCTGTGCTGAGCTGAGCTGAGCTGCGCTGTGCTGTGCTGCGCTGTGCTGTGTGCTGAGCTGAGCTGAGCTGAGCTGTGTGCTGTGCTGAGCTGAGCTGTGCTGTGCTGTGCTGTGCTGTGATGTGCTGTGCTGTGCTGTACGAAGAGTGAGGTGTGTGTGTGTGTGTGAGAGAGTGTCGCGGGTGCGGCGCGGCAGGGAAGAAAACCAGAACCCCACGAAGCATGTGGGGAAGTATGCGAAAACAGTTTTAAAACATATTAGCCTGGCGAAGGACCCAACCATATGCAACTGTGAATACCGCAAGTGTGAATATCGTTTTCGGCGGCGCTACCTCTGGGTAGTGGAGACGCATGCGAACACCCCCACTGGGGCCTTCGGTGGAGCTCCCTATGGGGCTACGAAACGCTGCCCTGGGTGGGGGAACCGCATGCAGGCAGCCCCACTGGGGCCTTCGGTGGAGCTCCCTGTGGGGCCACGAAACGCTGCCCTTGGTGGGGGAACCGCATGCGGGCACCCCCACTGGGGCCTACGGTGGAGCTCCCTCTGGGGCTACGAAACGCTGCCCTGGGTGGGGGAACCGCATGAGGGCAGCCCCACTGGGGCCTTCGGTGGAGCTCCCTATGGGGCTACGAAACGCTGCCCTGGGTGGGGGAACCGCATGTGGACACCCCCACTGGGGCCTTCGGTGGAGCTCCCTATGGGGCCACGAAACGCTGCCCTGGGTGGGGGAACCGCATGTGGACACCCCCACTGGGGCCTTCGGTGGAGCTCCCTCTGGGGCTACGAAACGCTGCCCTGGGTGGGGGAACCGCATGTGGACACCCCCACTGGGGCCTTCGGTGGAGCTCCCTATGGGGCCACGAAACGCTGCCCTGGGTGGGGGAACCGCATGTGGACACCCCCACTGGGGCCTTCGGTGGAGCTCCCTATGGGGCCACGAAACGCTGCCCTGGGTGGGGGAACCGCATGTGGACACCCCCACTGGGGCCTTCGGTGGAGCTCCCTATGGGGCTACGAAACGCTGCCCTGGGTGGGGGAACCGCATGTGGACACCCCCACTGGGGCCTTCGGTGGAGCTCCCTCTGGGGCTACGAAACGCTGCCCTGGGTGGGGGAACCGCATGTGGACACCCCCACTGGGGCCTTCGGTGGAGTTCCCTATGGGGCTACGAAACGTGCGAGAGGTGTGCCGAGAGCAGAGGCAAGGAGGGGGAGGAGGGAGGAGGGGGAGGAGGAAGGAGAGGAACGCGGGGCACCGTCTCTTCAAAACGAGGACCCAACACCACAGGATGGTTGGGAATAACTATTTGTTTGACAAATTTTGAATTTTCCTCCTGTAGAGGGACAGGCCCGATTTCAATCAAGGTTCCGAAGCTTTCGGCCGTCCTCGTCGGAGCCCGGCGGCTGTCCGGCCTCGGGACGCCGTCCAGCGGCTGCGCCTCGCCGAGAGCGTCCGCGGGGTGCCTCAGGATCGTCCCGAGCGGCCGCCGGAGACCCGAGCCACGACCCGGAAGCCACCGGGGGAGCGGCTCAGGGCGGGGGGAACCATCGAGCGGGGAGGCGGCGATGCATCGCCGACAGCCTGGCGGGCGGGCCCCCGGAAGCGAAACCGCCCCAGACAGGATCGCGTCGTGAAAAAACCCAGGACGGAGGCCTTTCGCCGTTTTCGGCCCCTGGGGGCCCTCGCCGGGCCCCGGGAACGTCAAAGCACGACTCAGGATGAAATCGTGAACAACATGTCAGGACGGAGGTCCTTCGCCGTTTTCGGCCCCTGGGGGCCCTCGCCGGGCCCTGGGACCGTCCGCAAACGACTCAGGATGAAAAACCGGCCCCCATGGGAGAGGGTCGGGACTTCCGGGGACCCCGTCCCGAACAAAGCCGGACGTCGCATGTCCGGTGCACGCTCCCAGGCAGAATGCTCCGTCGGGCCCCCGTCGTCGACCCCATGGGCGATGGGGTTGGTCGATGCGACGCGTTCCCCCCTGAGCCTATCCCTGCCCTCCCTAACGCTGCCCCTGAAGTTCTGGGCGTCGGGGGTGTTTTTCCTCCTCCCTTGCTCAAGTATCCTCCAGGGCCCATTTTCCTTCATGGTCGACGAATCCACCCTGAGCCTAGACCCCCCCAAGTCGTTGCCCCTGACCTCCCCACCCCCCTGGCGCCGCCCCTGGCACCGGGGGCGCCCACTTCTCCGAAGCCGCGTCTGGGCTGACGCACGCTCCAGAGCCAACGCCTTGCCTCATCGGCGTCGTCGTCTCCGTCGTCGCCGCCGTCATATCGCCGTGACTGTTGCCGCCGACGTCTATCGGCGTCGTCTTCGTCGTCGCCGTCGCTCCAGTATCGAGGATAGGCTCTGCAGTATGCAACGCCGAGGAGGGAGGAGGATCGATGAGGAAGCTCTATCCTCGATCCTCGATCGATCCTCGATGCTCGATCGTCGTCGGTGGGAGTGCTGGAAAGGGTAGGATTCGGTTGGGCGTGTCCCCCTACAGGCGGATTTGGGGGGAAAATTAAGAATACGCAGGAAATGCACCAAAATGTTTACAACATAATGCCCAGACTATTGTTACTAGTTTGAACTTTCCTCCTGTAGAGGGACACGCTCGACTTGTAAGGGTAGGATGAAGGAAAAGCAGCAGCACCACCACCAGGGACCAGCCGCGGGAGGAGCCAGGAGCGGGCCCCTCGGTCGTGTGGCCCCTCCCTAGCGCTCGCGGCAGCCCCTCTCCTCGGCTCGGGGAGGCATCATGGACCTCCTCGCTGGAGGTGCCCCCCCACTGCAGTCGGGGGCGCGCAAGCATGGATTGGCGATCCATGGATTTGGCGCGCGGTCGTCAAATCCTTGGATCGGGGGAGGTGCCCTCCCCAAGAGGCGGCCAGACCCGCCGCGTTCGGCGGCGGAAAACCAGATTTCCCATGGAAACGGGACCCGTCGCTAATCCACGCCCCCTTGATCCATGTTTGCGATCGCCTGATTCAGTCAACCCGTGTCATAAGGATGCACGATGATGATGCAAGGGCCCTGGAAGGCCATTCCGAATCTTTTCGAGCGGGGCGCGGCCAACGAAATTGGCCAAGGATGGAGCGTGGCGGCAAGGATGCAAGGGTACGCTTGTAAAGGTTGCCCATCCTTACCATGCAGGTCGACTACAGTGGTGGTGGCGTCGTTTGCCTCTTCCCCCAAACAGGTGAGTCGAATGCGGGCAAGAAAGAAGTCAAGAGCGCTCTTCCTTGGAGTGCTGCTGGTCCATCTCCTGCCAGGGCGACCCGGCGCCCTCGTCTGCCTCTCCGCCCCCTATGCTCCCCCTTCTCTCTCCCCCTCCTCCCTTATCGGCCTCTTCCGTTTTCGTTGTCCCTCGCTCCGTCTTCGTTCCGACTCTGCTGAAAGGCGGCACCACCGCGAGAACGGTCCACGAACTCGCACCCCACTCCGACTCTCCCACCTGTTCCCTCCCTCCTCCTCCTCGTCCTCCTCCTCCCTCTTCTTGCTCCTCCCTGCTTCCTATCCCCACTCCTTCCTCCTTTCCTCCTCCCTCCCTCCCTCCCTCCCTCCCTCCCTCTCACCCCCTCCTCCGTCTTCGCAGCCGATCGGGCCGGTCAGTCGCCTCGGCCTGCGCTGTGCAGAAACGGCGTCTTGCGCCTTGCACGCCAATATTAAAGGGGCCCAAGGACACGCAAATAAACACACACACACAAATCCAAGAATTCCCCAAATGTTCCCGTATTTTCTGGGTTTTCGTCTTCCCCCCCCACTTCCCATCTTTTCCTATCTGTTCTGAGGTTTCGACGATGAATTGTCTGTGTGTTTTTTCCCCTTCTGAAAAGAGGACGACCCACCAGGGGTGCTGCCAGAGCTGTGCTGGGCGGGGGGGTCGAAACTAAACACGTGGCCACGTGGCAGGCCAAGCCCCCGCAAGCCCAGCCGTGCTTGTTTGTCTTGAAATGTCGCTCTAGAAGACTTCGTAATCGTTCAAACTTTACCACTGGAGCCGAGATCCCGATGGTCGTGACACCGCTTTCGACCACGCCCTGTGCCAGAAACTTTCCGAACATGAGCTTCCGCATCTTCTCGTGGCGGCTCAGCCAGCACGTACCGCACGCACCGAGAACGACAAGGACGGCCAGCGCAGCTCTCTTCCAACCCCGCCGTCAAGCTAGCGATCTCGGCCGCAGTGGCGTCGAAAGCCTCGTAATGCATCAGGTGGAGAAGTCCCCATCGTCTGCCGCGCAGAACATTTTGTTTGCGCAGGCCGTGAGCCACGCGTCGCAATACGAAGCCTTAATCGGCATTTGGTGCACCTGCCACGTGTTGTGGTCACAACCCTGAGCCGTCGCGGAGGCTCGTCGCACTCCTCCGTATAGGCACCGCATCTGGGGGCGGAAGTATCCAGATCCCTCTCCCTGAAGACGCCGGCGCTCGGGTCGCACTCGTAGAAGCACGCCTGCTCACACTCGGGGCTCAGCGGACCACAGCGGTCCCAGTGGTACTATGGGCCGCAAGACTCCTTGATCCTTCCGTGGCGCTAATCACGGCATGATGGCTACATAGGCGTGGACCTTTCCAAGGGTGGCACTCGGTAAAGCCATCGGGCTCAGACCCTGGAAGGTCTTTGTGAAAGTACACGTCGGTCGGAAGAAGTAGGTAGAAACATGAAGTAGTTAGGAAGGCAGATGAAGTAGATTCGGTTCAGGCCCTACCAGCGAATAACAACACACAGCAGAAGCATAGCGGTTCTTGAAGTAGGGTAGCTAGGGATCTGGGAATCCAGAAATACATACACTTTCAACGCCTGGCCGGTAATCCAGGTGGCACACTTCGTGGTCGCCTGTCAGGGTGCCAAGGCTCCCAGGAATCGCATCAATGGGACTCTCGGCGTCCCAGAACCACATCGTGCAGGCACTGGACTCGTCCTCTTCGTAGGCGAAGGCGTCGTTTGTCGCACACGTCTTCCTCTTTGGCATGAATCTCACGGAAAGCCTTGCAATCAGGCGCCGCGGTCCCAAGGATGGCGGTTGGCGCGGCGATGACCGACGCAATGGCGGTGACAACCGCGAAACGAAGAGCCATGGTGGGACAACTATGCGGAAGCGAGACTGCGAGAGGAGTGAGAAAACTAGCGGACGTTCCCTGCTCAGGTTCTAACCTGATCAGGATCACGCGGTCTGTTCTCAGCTCACTTTGAGTGGGCACCCGCACAACCGATGGTGGCGAACTTGAACCAAAATGGCCACGGACGACGGCACCTCGCAACTTGGGGGGCCTGTGCTGGAGGGGCTCCGAGAAAATCGGTCAAGGGGGGGGAGACGAGGGCAGATCCGTGCAGCGCCTGTCCTCCATCCCCGGGCCCCTCGCCGCGTCCAGCCGTGGCGACGAAGGGGGCCCTTCCTCGCCTCGTTCTGCTGGATGAAATCAGCGCTGCGCCACCTCACCCCCCAGCGGCAAGGATCGGGGGTCGATCCACACGGATTGGGAGGTGCAAGCTACGGGAACAAACAACGACACAAGCATGAAACAATTCGGAGGTCCGCGCGGACTCCTCGGATCGGCGTTGGCCCTCCCCTGGCGGCACCTCCACCGCGCTCCGCGCGCCAGGATTGTCCCGCGCCGACCCAAGAAATCTGCGCGGGCCTCCGAGTTGTTATGTGTATACTTCATTGTTTAGTTCCCTGCTAGAAGTGTTCGCCGGAGAGGCCCCTGCGTGACGACGAAACGAGAACGTCAAAAAACCTCGACGTGGAAGTGCGCAGCTTGTGATCTGGACCCCCCCCCCAATACGTGAGTGGAGGCGGCGCGCCTCCTCCTCCTCCTCCTCCTCCTCCTCCTCCTCCTCCTCCTCCTCTTCCTCCTCCTCCTCATCCTCCTCCTCCTCCTCCTCCTCCTCCTCCTCCTCCTCCTCCTCCTCTTCCTCCTCCCCCTCCTCCTCCTCCTCCTCCTCCTCTCTCCTCCTCCACCACCTCCGCCACCTCCACCTCCCTCCTCTTCCTCCTCCTCCTCCCCCTCCATCTCCCCCTCCACCTCCCTCCTCCTCCTCCTCCTCCTCCTCCTCCTCTCCCCTCCTCCTCCTCCTCCTCCCCCCACCTCCCCTCTCCTCCTCTTCCTCGTCGTCCTCTTCCTCCTCCTCCTCCTCCTCCCCTCCTCATCAACCATAATCACCATCACCATCAGCATCAACATCAGCATCATCATCATCAATCATCATCCATCATCATCATCATCATCATGAATCATGATCATGATCATCATCATCAGCATCATCATCATTCTCCCGCTCGCGCGCTAGCGAGCTGTCTCCGAGCGCGGCCGCGGCTCGCGCGCGCGGGGCGGCCCAAAATGGGCAGGCCCGTCCCGCGCGCTCGTGCCGGGGCGCCGCGCGTCAGGCGGGGGAGACCGCCTGCTCGCCGACGACGGCGAGGCAGCGCCCATCAGCCTTAGATTGGGAGAGGAGGGAGGGGGGCAGAGAAGCTGCGGAGACAGCAGGAGCTTGCTCACAGAGAATAGAAGAGGCATTCTCCCGCTCGCGCGCTAGCGAGCTGTCTCCGAGCGCGGCCGCGGCTCGCGCGCGCGGGGCGGCCCAAAATGGGCAGGCCCGTCCCGCGCGCTCGTGCCGGGGCGCCGCGCGTCAGGCGGGGGAGACCGCCTGCTCGCCGACGACGGCGAGGCAGCCATACCCGTGCTCAAGGACCTTGCGAAGTGACAAGGTTTCGGCGGGCGGCCGCAAGTAGGGCAGGCCAAGCGGCGGGGCCGACTTGGAGAAATGAAGCGACAAGGCGGTCGCTGGCGGTGGCGAAGAACAGGATCCGCGCCCGTGCGGGCACGGGCAGCGCAGCAAGAACTGTGGAAGCGGCGGCGGCTTGCAGGTAGCGCTCAGCACTGGAAGCCTGACGCCAACGCCCTCGCCAGAAGACGCGAGGGACGTCTTCCGTAGCGATATAGAAGTCTGTTGCGCCAGAGCCCCGCAGACATGCGGGCGTCAGGTTGAGCCCCTGACCCGCTTTGGCAAGAGGGACGCCCAGGGCCGAAAGCAAATGATTCCACCGAGTACGGAAGCCGCTCGCACCGAAAGGGGCGAGAGGATCGGTGGAAGCCAACCGCCCAAACACTTGATTCAGAATCTTCACCGTGCCCCGATCGGAGCAGCGAGCATGCTGCGTCGGGTACGTTCTCCTGGTCTTTGGAACAAGAATCGAGAGAAAAGCATCCCCTTCAACTTCGAGGCGGTCGCAAGGAAGCGACAAGTCACAGCGGCGTGACGCCAGCAGCTCGCCAGGCCTGAGGAACATCGTGAAGCCCATGAGCAGCAAGGCCGCCATCACAGGCCAGTCCCAGGCGAAACAGAGACCGACCATAGCGCGCAGCAGAGCGCGAGGTAAGGGCGGGCGGAGCTTTGGCGGCTCCGCGAGCTTCCATTGTTTCGCTACGTCCCAAGCTTCTGTTAGAAAGGCCTTCCAATGCGGATGAGCGCTCTGGATTCCCAAGATGGCATGAACCAGAATATAATGAGGGAAACCTGCATCATGAAGCCACACGCCGAAGGTCGCGAGGAAGCGGGCGAGAAGTATCCCGCTACGGTAAAGAGTGGCGGGCGGCACGCCAGTGTGTTCTGCTAACCACAGTTCGAACGCATCAATCGATCTCGAGCGACGATCGAGATACGCGGAGGTGAGGTGAGAATCGCGCACGAAGGGAGTGCGCGGAGGGCGAGCGGGCGCGGAAGGCGCAGCCCGACTAAGCCCTTGGCCTGCGGTCGGCGCCGCGGCTCCCAGAGAGATGCAGAGGCCGCAGACGCACCACAGGATGAGCGCAGGGCGGCCAGGGCTGGGAGAGCTGATCAGCGTGGCGGCCCTCCTGCTCCTGGACGCGTAGAAGGGCGGAACGAGGGTGTCCCGCCCGTCGGTCTCGAACCCCGACGCCTCCGCCAGCATTGCCCGCGCCGAGCTGAAGGATCCGCCCATGTTACGGTGAGCACGGCGAGCCCCTGCTTCGATCTCGGCGGGCAGAGCGTCCCCTCCCTCGAGGGTCGCCCAGTCAAAGGGCGGGCGCGGCTCGGCGCGCGCAGCTGCGGCCGATTCGGCGAGCTCGGAACGAGCTGCCGAGGACGTGAGGCCCGAATGATGTGGAACGGGCACCACCTCCGCGAACGCGTCGAGGATCTCGGACGGAGGGGAATGAGATCCCCACAGCGCTGCTGGGATGGCGCCGTGACCGTCCTGCACGTGGTACAGAAGGTCGAAAAGGCAGGCCAACTTGCCTGCGCGCCTCCTGTGCTCGATCTTTGAGCCGAGCCCGATGCCACGGATGGCGCCCGCCCCCATGGCTTGGAGGTCAGCGCCCGCGGGGATAGCCTCGGGCTCGACGACGGCCACGTAAGGATGCAACCACGAGGCTTCGTCGATCGGCTCGGCGCCGCCTGTCTGAAACAGGCGCTTATAGGCGTGCAAGGCCTGCAGGAGGCAGTGCAGGTCATCTCTGCCCTCGGGCTCGGCGGCCCCTGCGGGTGCGAAAGACCTCAGCCACGACGCCGCGCTCTGGAAGGCAGCTTGCCAGGCGGGTCCCCACCTCACCACTGTGACCTTCTCACCGCCGAGGTTGAGACGCCACGCTAGGGCGGTGGCGGCCCCTGGAGGCAAGGGCTGCTCAACGGCCGCGGAGGCCGTGCGCCGCGCTGCGAAGGCTGCAGCCGCGGCGCTCCCAGCGTCGCCGCTGTGGGAGCCGCTGGGATGCAGCTCGTGCCCTGAATCTCGGCCAGGCGCGGGGCCGCTCGAAGACCCCCTTTTCTCGGCGGCACGCCCTCCGCCCTGCGGGGCCGCAACAGCATCGCTGGAGGAGCGCGTGCCTACCGAAGACTGAGGGGCCTGAGCAGCGGAGTCCGCGCGGGAGCTGCCTGCGTGGGCGTCGCCCGAGCTCGCACCATGGCGGGACGTGGCTGGCCGCTGCGCAGTAGCGGGGCTCGGGCGCCGCTTCGGAGCGACTCGAGGGGAGCGCACCTCGCGACGCCGAGGCGACGTCGCCTGACGCGAAGGCGCGCGAGAGGAGCCGCGCGCGACGGCCCGACTAAGCCCCTGGCCTGCGGTCGACGCGCGGGATCGCGACGCCGCACGCCCACCAGAGCGGTGAGGGGGCGGCGGCGGCGGCGGGGGCACGGGCCGCGGAGTCTCGGAGCCGACACGCGTGCCGCGGCCCCGAGAGCGACTGCGAACCGAGGCGCGAGCGGCGGGCGGAGAGGCCCCCGAGCGGCGAGGGAAGGCCGCCTGCAGGCGGCGGAGGACCTCGGGGTTCAGGCCCGCCACGACGCGCTCGAGGTCCATCGAGGAGTCTGCGAGGGCACTCAGCACGACGTCCTCGAGCTCCGTCGGAGAGTCCTCGTCGCACGCGGGCTCCGCTCTCGAGCGGCTGCGAACGCTCGCGGGCGGGGACCCGTCAGGAGTGTGCGGGCCCTCCGATGCCTCCCCCGCAGGCGGCTCCGACGGCTCCTCGGGCGAGATCGGGCCGTCGACGGGAGGCGACGAGCAGCCCCCCGAGGGAGAGGTGCGGTCGGTCCCGTACGGGTTTGGAGACCGCGTACGGCTGCGGGCAGGGCTGCGGCTCCGCGGTGGGGAGCCCACTCCCGCGGCGGAGCTGGGGCGTGCCGCGCCTGCCCAGCGGCGCGCATTGGCAGTGCGACGCGCCCTGCGGCCAGGCGCCGTGGCGGCCCCCCCCTCAGGGGCGGGGGGCGCCGCCATCGAAGCCCGCCGCTGCCTGGCGGCGCGCCTGGTGCGCGCGGCGCCCGTGCGCGAGGCGGAGTGCGGCGCGTGACCACCGCGGTTGGGCTGGTCCTCGACCGCTTCATCCCGCGGGCCCAGGCGGGCGCGGACCGCGCGCCGCTCACGACGGCTGAAGCTGGACGCAGGGTCGTCGGCGGGCCTTGCCAAGGCGCGCGGGTCCTCAGCCTCCACCTCGGCCAAGGAGCGGCCAGTGGACGACGCGGGTGCGTCCCCAGCACGAGCGGCACGTTCTGCGATGGCGAGGCCCGTCGAGACCTCAGCGTTGTGCAGGACGGCGCGCAAGGCTTTGCGCCAATCCCGACCCAGCTGGACGGGAGCAGTGCGCGGCAAGCCCGCGGCCTCTCGACTGGCGGCCTCGCGCACGCGTCGGAAGTAGGCGCGATCGGCCATCCCTTCCGCGAGCTCGGCACGAGCGACGGCACGCTCTCCTTCGCCGCGTGCAGGAGCCTGCACCGTGCGCCTGGTGGCGTCGGCACGCGCGGTGCGGAGTGCGTCGAGCTCCACGCGGCCGCGCGACACGGCGGAGACGAGGATGGCATCCGACTCAGCCGCCCGCGTCGCAAGGGCAGACGAAACCCCGCCCCTCGGGAGAGGCGCGCCCGGGGCGGGGAGGGCAGCCCGAGGGGCCAGCTCGGCGCTCGCAAGGGCGACCCGCGAGGAGACCGCCTCTTCGAGCGCTTGAAGGGCCATGGTCGACCCTGGAGCCAGCTTGCCCTTGCGGGCGCCCTTTCCTGCCGCCTTGGCCCGGGCGTAGGCGCGGGCGGCGCCCGTGCTAGGAACATCGGGCGGCGCGGCGGCCTGCGAGTCGGCCTGGAGCAACACTGACTTGGCGTCACAGAGCTGCTTCCACTTCAGCGCGCGGGCTGCTCGCTCGTCGGCGCCCAGGTGCGCGGGAGTCCTGTCTGGATGGTAGACTAGGGACTGGCGCCTGAAGGCGGCCTCAATTGTGCCGCGCGAGGCCCCGTCCACTACGCCAAGCAGTTGGCGAGAGGCGCTCACCCTGGCCGCTCGCTGGAAGGTGCGGGGGGTAGCTGCTGAGGCCCCCTTTGGCGCTTCCCGCGAGCCGACGCGCGACGAGCCCACCCCGATAGCAGGCGGAGGGGCCGCCGCGGCCTTGGAGCGGAGGGCCAGTGGCGGAGCACGCTTGGCGGCCTGGGGAGCCGATCCTGCGCTGGCGGCGCCAGGGTCGGGGCCGGGCGAGCCGCCCTCCGCGGAGGCAGACGCTTTTGGCGTGGCGTCTGCCGTGGACGCGAGAGGCCGTTCGCTATCAGCGAAGAGCGCGTTGCGAGGCCCGCGACGCTCTCCGCTGGCGAGAGCAGCTTCACTGCTGTTCTCGGCGGCGCCCGAGGGGTCAGGTGCCTCCCTCTGGGCGCCGTCGCTGGCGGCGTCGGCGGCCATCCCCGCGCCCTCCGAGGGGGGGGGGGCGGCCGCCCAGCGGTGGCTGAGCAGCCCCTCGGGGCCTCGAGCCACAAGCTGCGCAACAAATCGGCCCCAGAGACAAGTAGGGAATGACGAGCGGGAGTCGGCGTACGCAATGCAATCAAAGCGAGTAAATTCTCCTCTCTCTGCTTCTACTAACCAGGCGGGAGGGTCACGGGACGGGGGCCTCACCGCACGGTTCCGCGTGGGGTCGTCGGCCCTGTGCACGTCCGTAGGCACGTACATGCCTCCCATATATAAACCTCCTCCTATCACATAGGGCAAAGTGGTCGAAAGAACGTGAGATAGACCAGGAGAGCTACTGCGCCCGTGCGCGGTCGCGCCCAAAGCCACTTTTGAATCCAAGAGAACGGGGATACGAGAGTCAGGGAGGCGAATACAGCAATACTTGCACAAACTCTTATACACCGTTGTCTCAAGGATATTGATGTGACGGGGCATGCGAAACTCCCATTTGTACGCGAGCCGAAAGCGCAGCGCCTCTGATAGCTCGGTGACCCAACGCGGCGCGACGGGGGGCTCAAAAGACGGGAGCCCCAGGTCGTGATGCAGTTGGGTGAGCTCAGGGCCCAAGGGCACGCCGCGGCTGAGTACGGCGAGGAGGCTCCGATTGTGCAGGATCGTGTGCCACCCCCCGTGCTCCGATCTGCGCCACAGCTCGGCGGAGAGCTGCGGGCTGATAGGAGCGCGGACAACGCCCCCCCAGCCGAGAGACGCGTCCGTACCGAACACCTCGGGGCAAGGCTGCGCCCGAAGGTCGGTTATAGCCGTAAAGGCTAAAAAGGTGCAGGCCAAAAGCTCGTCGCGAACATAAGGAGGCAAGTCGTATTCAATGCCCTCCTCGGTCGCCAGGCGCGACAGGAAGTTGTAGACGTGCGTGAAAATGGCGAGCATCGGACGGCGATAGAGGAACACCTGGACCCAGCAGCCCACAAGAGAGGCTAACAGGGAGCGTGTGGTGATGCCGAGGTAGATTTGGATCAGGGTCAGCCTGCACAAGGCCACCGTCCGCACTAAGGGAGCGCAGACGATGCCTATGCGCCCTTCCACCTCGGCGCCCACCACCACCTTGTGCGTTTCGCCGCGCGCGCGCTTGCCTGGATGCTGAATCAGGCCCACGCGCGGGTAGCCTGCATCGCAGGCGGCGAAGACCTCACGATCACGACGACAGGGGTCGTCGGGGCGAGGAGCGGAGCCATGCCACGAGAGCTTCTGAAAACCTGTATGGTCATCAATATTCAGCATCTCGACAAACGGTCCCCGCGGGAAGGGCGAGCGGTGGACAACCTGCTCGTGAGGCCGCAAGGCCCCGAAGCTGTGCAAGACGCCTTCATGTGCAGAGTTGGCAATCTCCACCGCCATGTTGTCGCCCATCGCTAGAGCATTGAGGCAAGGCGCGACGTCCACACCTTCGAGCTCGGGGCGCCAGGCTCGAAAGGCCTTGAAGCGGGATGATGGCAGACGAACGCGAAGGGCGTTACGCCTGGCGCGCGCGGGAGGAACGCGGAAAGTGTAGTAAAACTCCCGTAGGTCGTCGCAAGAAACTGCCAGCCACTCCCCAGGCGCCAGACCCAAACGGCACAGCAGGAAACCCTGGCCAAGGCGCTGGGTGCTGGACGAGATTGAGGCACAGCGGCTGTTCACGACCGTTGGGTTCAGGATCAGCCTGTCGAAGTCGCTGTCCTTCGGTACCCTGAAAGCTCCGCAGGCTTCATCCCAGGCGAGGTCCGAAGCAGGAGTCAGGTACAGGGCGCCGCAGGCATCCCACTTCTGGAGTAGGGCCCACAGCTCGGCGCGGTCCATATGGACACGCGCCCCCTTTTGGCCAGCAGGCCACTCTGACGCCGGGAGCCGCATCTCCTCAGGATTGATGAACGCTTCGCGGACTCGAGCGTCAGAGAGAAATGGAATGGGATCAAACTCTGGCGAATAATCCCACTTAATGCGAGACGCCCTGACTTTTAAATCGAAGGGCTCGACCTGGGTGGAGTCCCAAGCCGCCGCAGACGCCAGCGAACCAGGCACGGAAGGAGCGCTGGTCGGGCAGTGCCGCATGGGGGCGGGCACGGAAGAAGAGGAGGTGAAGGAGGCCTCCAAAGCTGCAACATGGGTGGCCAGGCCATGGAGCGAGACCTCAGTAGAGTCGAACTTGGCGAAGGCTCGACCTAAGTCGCTCTTGCCGCCACGGGCAAGGCGAACTGCGATCCGACGCAACCGTTCGATACGGGTGCGGACGCCCTCCTGGCAGGGCGAGGCCGTGGCGCGGACACGAGCCTCGGCGGGAGCGAGGCTAGGATGACCCAAAGTGAGCCAGTTCAACGCAATAACAGAATACTGCGCGAGCGTCCGCGCCGCGCGCCGCAATCTCCAGCGCTCCCTGCGCCTCGCCGACAAGCCGTCAGGCGGGGGACCAAGAGGTGGAGCAGGCGGGCACGGCCAAGGATCGCGGGGAGGCGGCCCCAAAAGGTACGGGTCGTCCCTGTCCATTGCACGCATTGATGAGCGGGAGAAAGATCCAAGAGAACATCGAGCACCCATCCCAACCTGGGACAGCGCTGCCGCCCAGTGGGTGATATCAATGTTCGCGCCTGGAAACAGGCGCAGCAAGGCAGACAAGTCAGCGACAAATGGCGCGACGTTGGCAAGAGCAGCAGGGGTGCTTGAAGGAGAACAAGCACCAGCAAGAACACCAACCTCAGGGGCTGCAGGCCCCATGGGGGGAGCGCTCGACTGAGGCAGGTGACGGCCAAAATGGCCGAATGGATCCGAGGGGCGGTTCGGAGCAGAGCGAGGGGCGTGGTGGCGGAACGTACTCCTCCCTGCGGGGCCGCAACAGCATCGCTGGAGGAGCGCATTCCTACCCTCACGCCCTCGCTGCGCCCAAACACGCCTAGCAGCCGTAGCAGCGTCGGCGCAGACTGTCTGCGGCGGCGTACCCCGGCCACGCGAAGGCCCCCCCTCCAAGAAGGCGGGCGCCAAGGGCATCTTCAGTCCTTCTTGGGCACCGCCTTCGGGGCCTTGGAAGCACCCTGAGACTTGAAGGGGGGCTTTGAAACCTTGGGCTGCTTGGGCTGATGAGGTGGATGCTTGGGAAGCGCGACGGCGCGCTCGGCGTCGAGGCGCGCCCGAAATGCTTGCAGCTCCTTCATGTATTCGCCCTGCGCCGACAGCCAGCGAGGATCCACCAGGGGTGAAAACGGGGTCTGGGCCTCGCGCTCCGTGTGACGACTGGTCACGCGACACGGGGGAGGCTCCAGCCCCGTGAGGAACCAAGCGGCCTCGAGGTAGCCGCGGTCCCCCGCCAACTGGTCGATGAACATGCACTGGCAAGTCAGCAAGGTCTGGACCCTCTCGGGGTTGCCCTCCTCGCAGGCCCGCCACAGCTCGGCGCTGAGGAAGGCAAAATGCGTCAACAACTCGTGCGTCGACGGCTGAGCCCCGAGGGGGCTGTGCTCGCGAAAGTACTGATGCATGGCCATGGGGGTCACGGCGCTGACTTCCACGCCCAGAACGCGGGCCAAATTCTCCTTCATCAGTCCTCGCACGTCGGGGCCGTGCTGCATCAGCACTTGCTGCCACTCCCGCCTCCGAGCGATCCCCCCCGTCTGAGCCGATGCGTGCGCGGGGTCGCCCGAGGTCGCGGGCGGAGATTGAGCTTGGTCGCTCAGGGTCCCCAGAAGCGGGTGGAAGGCTGGGCGATGGCCCCGCCCCTGCTGCAAGGAAAGGGACTGGTGCAGGCACTGAAGCATGAGGCTGAAGTCCGTCGGATTGGCCGCAAGGGGCGGCTCTAACCCGTCGGCGCCGCCCGCCTCGGCAAAGCCGTCGACCGCAGCGGGATGGGCTAGCCCAGGCGGCGGCGGGGGGCCCATCGGTCCGAAAGCGGACGAAGGGGCCCGAGGGACAGCAAGAGAGCGCGCCTTCTCCCACGCCGAGACCAGCGCGGAGGTGGGTCCCTTGGGGCGCGCGGAGACCCGATGTGGGGCCACGGGCGCGTGGGACAAGACGGCCTCGATCCCCGCAGGATCCAGCCCGAGGCGCGCCGCCTCGTCGCTGAAAAGCTGAGGCACCTCGGGCCGAGCGCTCCGGGCAGCCGGAGCGGGGCCCAGCGGTTCGGGTCCGCCGACCATCGTGGAGGCCGCGTGGGCTGCAAGCAAGGCGCGCATTTCGGCAGCTACCTCGGCGCGGGTCATGGGAGCCCCGTCGTCCAGAGACGCCGCAGGAGCACCAGGAGCAATCGGAGCAGGACCCGCGACCCGTGGCGGCGCGGCGGCGCCAGCGCGCTTGGCGGGCGGGCCGCGCGGCGCTCCAGCGACCGCGGGGGCTCGCGCACTTGGGGCCGCGCGGTCGGCTTCCCCGTCGGCCGCGAACCCCTCGGGCTCCTCCATCTCGTCGGCAGAGTGGTAGGGGGTAGCCCGATCGGCCCCTGGGAGAGGCTCTTCCCCTGCGGTAGGCGGGGCGCCGTGCAAACGAGCGTAGCCCTCGCGAAGCACCCGAACCCCCGAAGGATGCGGCCAATAGACGCGGCTGCGCACCTCGGCGAAGGGAACGATGCCTGCGTCGTCGCCGACCTCTAGAGGGTACAGCGACTCGAGCTCGAGCTCGGCAACCTCGATATCTATAACGAGGACGGATGCGGTAGTGGCGAGCGGCCGTGAAGCGGCCCCCTGGAGCTGGACGTCCACTAGCTGGAAGGGGCCTATCATCCCAGCAAAGCCATCCGCCTCGGCAGCCTCGAGCTCCGCTGTAGAGCGAAAGGCACCAGGCAGGGCCAGCAGGATGCCCCCTTCTCGAGAGGCGAGGGGGATAGCCGCCCAGCTGGTGTCGCCGTCGTCTAGGCGCCATCGTGCGTAGTCGCGCGCCGTGGGCGCAGCGAAAGGGTAGAGCTCGGGCCAAAGGGGCCCTCCGCCAATTGGTGGCAGCTCCGCCATCAATGGGCGCCGCCGTGGAAGCCGCCGCCCGCACGCTGGGCGTCTGCCCGCTCGAGCGCTTGAGGTCGAGGCGGAACCCCGTAGGCCAGCGCTCGCGCCGCACGGCGGTCCTGCTCAGGGGAAGCAGAAACCGCGCCGCGCGGCCAGGCGGAGGGCCAGAGCCTCCGCCACACGTACGGGCCCAGCAGCCCGAGGCAGCAGCCCGCGCAGGCGCTGCAGGCGGCCGTCACCCAGAGGAGGGCGGCGACCGTGCTGAGCAGCCAGGGAGAGACCCCGCCGCTCAGATCCACCGCCAACCCGAGGCAGACGGTGGGGCAGGTGGAACCCGCCGAAGGGAGAGGGCAGTAGGCCCCCTCACCCTCGGACGAGTCCGCCTGCTGGATGGACCAGGCAGGCGATGGAGGCCCCTGGTCTTGAAGCACAGAGAGGGGGGCAGCCACGAACCGCTCGTAGAGCGCGGCCCGCAGCCCCCTGAAGAAGATCTCCCCAGCGCCCTGGAGAGCCGCTTGTGCGACCGCCTGCATAAGGCGCCCGCACGCGCGGCCGACGGGGGGCACTTGGGCAGAGAAGCTGCGGAGACAGCAGGAGCTTGCTCACAGAGAATAGAAGAGGCATCATCATCATCATCATCATCATCATCACCATCATCATCATCACCATCATCATTTTTATCCTCCTCCTCGTCCGTTCTCCGTTCTCCGTCCTCCGTCCTCCGTCCTCCGTCCTCCCTCCTCCTCCTCCTCCTTCTCCTCCTCCTCCTCCTCCTCCTCCTCCTCCTCCTCCTCCTACCTCCTCCTCCTCCTCCTCCTCCCCTCCCCCCCTCATGATTTTTCGTCGCCGCCGCCGCGCGGCCTCAGTCTTCGTCTGGAACTTCCTCTCCACCGCCTGGGGGGGGGGGGGGGGGGCGGGCCGGAAGGGGGCCGCCAAGGCTGGGCGCGGGCGGACCATGTGGAGCAGAAGGAGGCGGCGGCGGTGGGGGAGAAGGAGGGGTACAGTCGGGCCTGATTGGAGAGGACACGCGAAACGACATAAGACCCTTCCGAGGGCCACGTTGCCACAGGAATGTAGGAGGCGTGGGTCGCGAAGCACAAGACGCGAGGGCACCCTTGATTTGGCAGGGTCGACCTACTAATCTGGGCCGGATGTAGGAGGGGGAGGAGGACGGGGCGGAGATGAACGCGGAAGCGAGGCAGGTTTTTTCCTCGAAGGCCCCCAGCGGCAGAACGTGCCGATGGCCGCCTCAGCCCGATCGATGGGCGGCGGTTGCTCTGTCCTCCCGCGCACGAGCGCAGGCAGCCAATGTCTGCATGCCTGGTGTCGGCACATGGCGCGAGCGTGAGGCAGACGGGTTGCTGATCTCTGCAATCGCTATCTCAAGGACGGAATCTGCCGATCGGCAGGGATCCAACGCACGCGCATCACTGTGGTCGTGTGGATGGAACCCCTGATGCGTTGTGATATGCGCTCCGCTCTTGTCCTGCTTCAGGCGGCAGCGCTCAGGCAACAAAGAGCAATTCACGCGACGATGTGCCCCAGAGGCTCGGCATCCTTAAGACGGCAGAGAGCGGTGGGGGCACCTGGACAACCCACCATCGACCAAGACTCATCGAAACTGATGGAAAAACGCGCGCGCCTCCATGCCACCCTAAGGTCAATCTCGCGCCAGGCGTGCCAACTCGGACTTCTGACAGCCAGGGTCCGAAGGCCGCTCGGGACGTGGGCAAACTTGGGGTAGCACAAGAACGCGGCATCAAACATTTTAACTGTCTCACGCGCTTGCCAGACGCGCCCAGGACCGCTTGAACCTCAGGCGGAGGAGACCCTGGGTGCAACGACGAAACACGTTTGGCCAACCTTTTGGCGTCGGCACTTCCCACGCCAACGTCACGCCCCGAAATCGGAAGGGCCAGCATCGCCTCTCCAGACGTCTGGGCGGGAATGCCAGACGCTGGCCCCGCAAGGCCTGCGGGGCCCCCTTTCGCGGGCGCGCCCGCGGAGGCCCGCGAACATGTTATTCCGGGTCGAACTGTTCTCGGCGCTTAGCATCAAGCAGCCCCGCGGTTCCCGCGCAATCGCTGCGAGGGGAGACCGATGCATCATCGGCAAGGCTGCAGAAAGTGGCGATGTCCAAGCTTTTTCAGCAACCTATCGGGTCTGGAAGACAAAACGGGCCACGCGGTTCCTCACATGCGTGCCCCGATCGACAACTCAGGCACAGGCGCTGGGCACACTGCCCCGCACACAACGCGCTGGAATTATATGAGCACCTGCTGAGCACACGGACCATCAACAACTGGCTCACATCCACCTGTGAGCTCTAGAAATCCCACCAGCCCTTTGGGCGTGAGTGGTTTAGCGAGCTTTCTCTGTTCTCAATCCCCCAACCCCCTTCTTTCCCTTCGGGGAGGGGTTTACTCCTCCCCCTACCCCCTCCCCCTGGACCTGGAGAGGGGGTCCCGCGGGTCGTTGGAGGGGTCTTTTCCGACTCCTGGG
>CAUYUJ010009691.1:87500-252500 GCA_963575745.1 Prorocentrum cordatum
GAGGAGCCGCAACGACTTACACCACGAAGAGCCCGAACGACTCACACCAGAATGAGGCGCCCGAACGACTCCCAGCAGGAGGAGGAGCCCGAACGACTCACACCACGAGGAGCCCGAACGACGCACACCACGACGAGGGACCCAAACGACTCACACCACGAGGAGCCCCAAGGAGTCTCACCACGGGAAGCCCGAACGACTCACACCAGGACGAAGAGCCCGAACGACTCACACCAGAACAAAGGCAGTCACTTCCATAGCCCACATCGGAGGCACCACCGAACCTAAACCAACAGGAACCGGCTAAGAAACCAGGACCCAGGAAGAGCGAGATCCCAGGGACACGACTGAAACGAATCAAACGAGGCAGAGGCGGAGGAGGAGTACTGTGAAGAGGACACACCTGTTTTCGCATCGAGCGCTGAGTCGCAAGGTACTGCCACCAGTGACCAAGCACTGACTCGAGTCACCAGCACCATCACCTGCCAGGGTAACACACACACACACACACACCCGCACACAGTATAGCAAGCACAGATCATGGTAACCAACACGAGAAAACTCAACTACGGGCCCTGTCAGGTTGCCATACACATTCCTCCAGCGAGATGGTTCCTATATTAGAACTCGTATGCAACGCCACAGAAGCAGAGTAGCGGCACATCCACCATTCTACATACCGAAGCTCCAGCCATATATACAGGAACCACGAACTCCATTGAGGCAACATTCAGCGCACCCCAGGACGAGGGGCCCCAACGACTCACACCACGAGGAGCTCAAACGACTCACATACAAGGAGGGGCCCCAGCGACTCACACCAGGACCAGGGGCCCGAACGATTTACACCTCGAGGAGCCCGAACGACTCACACGCAAGGAGGCGTTCGAACGACTCACACCAGGACGAGGGGCCCGAACGACTCCCACCACGAGGAGCCCGAACGACTCACACAGAACGACTCACACACAAGGAAGGGCCCGAACGACGCACACCAGGACGAGGGGCCCGAACGACTCACACCACGAAGAGCCCGAACGACTCACACCAGGAAGAAGGACCCGAACGACTCAGACCAGGACGAGAAACCCCAAACGACTCAAACCACGAGGAGCGCTTTCTCTCCCTCGTCCTTCAACTCGTCCTTCTCCCGCTCCCCCCACAAGGAGGATGTGCAAGGGGGCGGGGGGAAGGAGGAACAGGGGAGATAGACGGGGCCAAGCGGACACACGCCTGAAAAACACGACTGTCGGCATGCTTCGCGAGAGTTGCTGCTGTGAGATGGGCTGGTGGGGATACGCGAAACGTAAAGAATTTCTCGACCTCGATCTCCTGCCTACCAGCGCCCTGCAGGACGGGGCCAAGGTGCCGCAAAGGAGAGGAAATATCGAAGAGGCACTCGTGCGATTGGGCGGATTAAGCATCAATCGTGCCCTGACTGACGCGTTCAAGGCGTTTCTCCGCCACCTGCACCTGCGCGCGCACGCGCAGCCGCTGCCTGTGGAGCAGGGGCTCGCTTCGACCGCGCAGCGGGCGCGCGCCGTCGCGCGCTCGCCCGCGCTCGAGCATCCTGCCCCCCGCCTGGCAGGCATTCGAGAACGGAAGGGATCTCTAATATTTGTGCCTGGCCGTGAGTGAACTGCCTGGAACGAAGACGCTTGGCAACGAGGTCGGGGCAGACGCTGGCGTCGCTGACGTCGGGGGGGTCGGCTGTAATCCTGCGCGCGAAGGCCCGCTGCATCCAATTTCCAGCTGCTTGGCCACGAACGCAAGGGGGGGTGCGTGAGATCCGCCGACGCGCCGCGGGCATCTCCCCGCCGGGCAAGACTGATCGCGCTTCGCCCAATCCGACGCAGGGAGACAGGCGTTCGACGTGCCGGCCCCTTGGGCCCTCGTCACTTGGTAGGCCCCCGCTCAGATTGGCTCCGGGTGGTAGCTCCCCGAATCCGATTGTGGGATGACCGTGGGCTTCGTGAGACCGCTGGGGGGCTGGGCCCCCCCCCCCGGACGGCATGCTGGGCCCCCGTGCAGAACGCATTTCACCGCGAGACTCGCGCCCCGATGGGCGGGCGACACGCCCGACAACGAAGACGCCAGAAGCGCCGCAATCTCCTGATCCGAACGCCCAGAATACCGCCACCACAACTAGCTGCGCGTCGCGCGCCCGAAACATACAGATTGCGAGCGCGTGCCCTGTCCCATCTGGGGCTTCCTCTCGCTGCGCTCGAGCGACCGACTGCGCGCGCGTCGCGGAAACGCGGGCGCCGCGTGCTCGAGCCCGCTTGGCCGATGCCCTCGGGCCAGGTGCCGAGTCGACGCCCAGGGGCGCCGCGGCGTGCGTGGCCAGCGACGAGCTGATGGGGATTGACAGCTTCCGGGCATGAGCGGCCAGCTTGCTGGGGGGGCGGCGCGCGAGACCGCCGCATCCTCGGCCAGCCGCGCTCCTGGGCGACGCGCGAAGACACGCTTCAGATCGCGAGCGCGGCCGGTCTCTCAGCTACGCCTTATTCATCGCCCACATGCGACCGCAGCGGCGCCGCGGGATTCCTCGGGGACCGTCTTGAACTCGAACGCCGCGTAGACCTGAACGACAGCAGCTTTCTAGATATCACCTGAAGTTCTGCACGCTGCGAACTGGGCAGCAATGAGCTCCGAGCCAAAACGCGGCGGGCCCTCCAGAGGTTGAACAACGCCTTGAAAAGCACGGTGAGCAGTCGCAGAACAAAGCCCCGCCGCGAGGCAAAGTGAGCCTGCGCGGCCCATGATACTTCACGCCGTCCCAAAGTAAACCTGCTGTGTACTCCCTTATCGGAAGTCTCGTCGCCCCGCGCGCGATGCTGCCCGGACAAAGCTCCCGCCGACTTCCCGTGCCCGAAGGGCCATTGGGGTCTTCCGAGCTGCTCGCGCGGGGGACGTTGCCAGGGCGTCCGCCGCGCACGTTGCGCAGCACTCGCCCATGCCTGCGGGGGCCCAAAGCGCGCGTAAAACACGCGCCCACCTTAGATGCGCAACGGAGAACCGAGCACAAAGCACACGCGTGTTTTGGTTGGTTTGGAGCGAACGCAAGGTTTATGGCGAGCGAGACAGAGAGACAGAGAGACAGAGAGAAGAGAGAGAAAACAAGAGAGAGAGAGAGAGAGAGAGAGAGAGAGAGAGAGAGAGAGAACAACAACAAACATATTTGTATAACTATATATATAAAGAGAGAGAAAGAGAGAAAGAGAGAGAGAGAGAGAGAGAGAGAGAGAGAGAAAGAGAGAGAGGGATAGAGAGAGAGAAACAACAACAAAAAGAATGAAATAAAGAAATAAAGAAAGAAAGAGAGAGAGAGAGAGAGAGAGAGAGAGAAAGAGAAAGAGAGAGAAATAGAGAGAGGGAGAGAGAGGGAGAGAGGGCGAGGGAGAGAAAGAGAGAGAGAGAGAGAGAGAGATCGGACAAGTAGGCGGACCAGGGTCCGTCCGCGAGGCGCACTGCGGTGCGACAACTCGCATGCACTATTTGCGGCGGTGCAGCCTTTAGATACGAGGGCGGGCAACAAAAAACCCCTCCCCCGGCGCAGTGCGACAGACGCTACAGACGGCGGACAGACGATGATGATCTCACCTGTCAGACCGCGTGAGGAAAAAGGCCCCAACAAGAAAGGCGACGTGCTGGCGCGTGGCTAGGCGGCTTGGCGGACCGCCTGTTGGGCGCTTGGCCGCTAAGCGGCGCGCAGTGACGGGGCACCCCCCGCCCCCACGCCCTGACACCGTGGACGCGGAGCCACACGTACACACGGGCAGGCAGAAAGGAGGAGATTAGCGCGGGGCACCGGGTGGAGCGCCGCGGAACGATGACAACATAGCTTGGATGTTGAGTGACGGCACGGCACCATCGGGCGAGGCCGTGAGCAGCTCGGCGAAGGCTCGCCCAGCACTGTGGAGGCGCTGGAGTAGAGGGCCTTGACGAGCTTGGGCGGCGGCGAGGTCCGCGGCGAGATCTAAGCACCTCTGCTGGAGGGCAGCCATAGCCTGTGACAGCTCGGTTTCGCGGTCGGTGAGGGGTGGCTGCTCAGTGCCAGCAGCCGAGGGCCTCGAGACAGAGGCGAGGTCCTCGGTACGCCTGTCCATATGGTGGACTAGCGTAGTGCGGGACCCTGTACGCTGATGTCCGTCACCCTTGAAGGGTGACTGGAGGGGCCGGGCGACCCCAGGGCTGAAGCCGCTAGGGCCGCGCCCCGAGAGGTCAGGGGAGCCGCTTCCTCTCGCTCAGCAACGAAGGAAGCGTGGATGGGGCACGAGGGCCTGTCTGGTTTAGTACCCTGCGGGGGGGCTGAAGCCGCCCCCGCTGGCTGCCGGCGGTGCGGAGGCGGAGTGGTTTGCGCGGTGGGGCCAGTCGTGATGCCGCGCAAGGCCGCTGAGGTCGGTCGCGTAGAAGGTTGGCGTCTCGGTGGGGCGGCATGGTCGGCAGCGTGTGGTATCGGCGGTGCGTCCTCAATGCCACTCAGTCCTCGGGGGTCGCCCAGGTCATGGTCGGCGTCTTGGCGGTGGCCGATGTCATCGTATGTGGGCGTTATCGCTCTTGGGGACGGAGTCGCAGTAGGGGTCGAGAGGTTTCCCGAGAGAGAGAGAGAGAGAGAGAGAGAGAGAGAGAGAGAGAAAGAGAGAGAGAGAGAAAGAGAGAGAGAGAGAGAGAGAGAGAGAGAGAGAGAGAGAGAGAGAGAGAGAAAGAGAAGAGAGAGAGAGAGAGAGAGAGAGAGAGAGAGAGAGAGAGAGAGAGAGAGAGAGAGAGAGAGAGAGAGAGAGAGAGAGAGCGGGTTTCCATAGGGAACAACAACGGGGCGGCTGCCCCCCATGGAGGGACGCGCCCCCCCGACGGGGCGCCGACCGACAGAGAGCGATGTATCCCTCTGGCCGATCCCCTTCCGACGCTGCTCACCCCCGCGCCCCTCTCGCTCTCCCAACGCTGTTCAACGCCGAGCAGCACCGCGCATCGCGACGCGTCACCGCTCCGAGACACATCCAAGACAACCCAACAAGTATCTGAGTCGCTCCCGAGTCGCCGGAAATCACTTCCACGCGCGCGTCGCGCCCTAGCTGCCTCGAAATCCCGCCCGACAAGTTGGCCCCCGAAAGCGTGATTTTCCCCCGCGCGGTCATCGAACGGCGGCTCGCCAGGAAATTTGCGAAAACAATGGGCCGATCCAGCGCTGCCGACACTGCGCAGCCCGCGACGCACGAACGCAGAGAGCTGGTATTATCTATGAAATACAACGCGCGGCAGTTTGTCAACCGCGTCGCGTGGCGCTGGTAGATGATGATGGGCGGCGTCGCATCCTCGCGCGGCGCGATGGGCTGGGCGCCCTGCCTCAGGCATTCCTCGCCTCGACGTTGTCCCACACTTGCCGATGCCCGCCTGCGCAGTCCAGCAGCGCGTGCCCCCCCGTCGGCCACGCGTCACTGTCAACGCTTGCGTCAGAAGCAATGGGAACCAAAGGCTCGCTTCTCGGCGTGATCTCGACCACGCGACGCGGCGTGTCTTGCAGAATCATATCGAAGAAATGGCGGGCGCGCACCGAGCACTTGCTCAGGGTCCAGGGCGGCTTGTCTGCGCGCTGCCGCTGCGTTGCGACGCCGTGCCGCGCCGCCCAGGCGATGAGAATGAGGGGGCCTCTCGACTTGCTGGCGTCGCCGGGCGCGAGCCTGCCGTCGCTGCCCCTCGCCGCAATGAACGTCTTTGCCTCTTCGCCCGAAGTCTCGCGCGCCCTGCAAGATGTGGCGCTGGAACCCGTCGAGCCGCAGGTGTGCTACGCGCCCAGAAAATCGCCGGACGGGCTCATTTCCCTCGTCTTCGACGGAGCCACGGGCGCGCCCAAGTCCGCGCAAAGACGCTGCGCGGCCTCCTGGCGCGCCGCCAGCTGATTCAAAATCGATCATATTTGCGTCGCCCACGTACAGTGTCAGCCGAAACGACAACGCGCGGCGCTGCACTGCCTGCAGAAAACTACCCCGTCGCGCGAACTGCATGACGGAAACGGAGAATCCGAAAAGCAACGCCCGCGCCACCTGGAGCTTCCACTCTCCCGTGACAGGGTCTCTGATCGCCGCGACGTTCCAGCGCGAGTGACCGGGGCGCGCGAGAACTGATCGATCGGCCGACGGCAAATCCCCCCCCCCCCGACATGAGCCTCTCCGGGCCCGCGTCGGCACCTGCTTCCGCGCGCGCTTGCCGGACCTGCCTCGCAGCAATGACAGGCTTGAAAGGCGCGCGCAATCTTTGCCGCTCGCAAAATGCCGCGGCATCGTCAGACCTTCCCATTTCCCCAGGAGGCCGAACGTGGTAGAGCGCAGGAGCCGGCGCCCGCTGCCCCGCGCCGAACGCCGCATCGACGTCCGACTTGTGTCGCAGCGGCGCCGCCCTGCCCTTCTTGCACTCTTCCTCGCAGCTGTCCTGGAGAAACTGACAATCCTCCTCACTCCCGCGCTGGCGTTCGAGTTCCGCCGGCAGCACTTTGGACCCCCCAGCCGCGTGCGCACAGGCATGGGCGCTTCGTGCTCGGATGGCCAAACGCACCCGCGTCCATTGCGCCAACGATACCGAATTCGGTAACGAAGCGCAGCGCCAGCTTCTGGCCTGGCCACCGCGCGAGCACCGCCAGCGCGGCAATGAGCCCGGCGTAGGCATGCCCCTCCACAGCGCACACAGTCGGACACTGCCACTTCAATAGCCCCGCGGTGAGGGGCCTGCACCGGCGACTGAGCACTTGCAGCGCACGCATGCTGCGCAACCGAAACTCCCTCAAGTCGCGCAGCTCTGCGGCGGTGGACTCCGCCGCAAAGTTCAAGCCATGCGGAGCAGCAGCGTCCTCATCGGAAGGCAACTTCCCCCTCTTCGCGAATTCAACCGCGGCGAGGAAATGCCCCTCCTCATCCCCGCTGTGGCCCAGGAGAGGTTGCAACGCATGTTTGGCCGAAAGCGCCCCTGCCTGTCGCCCCCGCCGCGGCTTCCAGCGTGGCAGACGTGCCTGCGCCCGCCGCGCTGCCTACTGAACCAGCGACGCAGCGCTCATCTATCCACTTCGCGGACTTCACGAACGGCGACTGGTTCACTAGATCTGCCAAAGGTGGCACAACAAAGCTGTTCAGCCATTCCACGGGGAACATGCTGACGACGCACTGCCGCAATTGACGCTGCAACCACATCACGGGGAAATGCAACGATACCCTCGGCACCTGTGCAACCAGAGAAGCGCTGTCGCTCGGCGCGCCGCGCTGCCGCGCTCGCGCCTGCGGCGCCGACATGTCGGCCCCCTGCTTGCCCGATAGTCGCGCTGATTGCGCCTGCCGAAAGCGCGCGCTTGCTGCGCGCGGGGACCCGGCTGGGAGCTGAGTGCGCCCGCCTGCGCTGGCGCGCAGAAGCTGTGCTCCGTTGGCCAGGCAACGTGCCCCCCTGCCCTAGGCGCTGTCCTCCGCCCGTGCGGGGCCCCCTCAATACTGCGAACACGCACCCTGCTCCGGGACTGGAGCCTTGCGGCGCACGGCGTTGCCGTGATTCCTCATGCCGCAGACACGACAGCACTTGTTCACGATCATGGAGCACGCGCGCTCCAGATTATTCGGGCAGGACTCCGGGCACGATCCCCAATTGAAATCATTGCGCAGTTCCACTCCGTTCCGGAGGTGGGTCGCCAAGCATGGGGTGGCGCTGCCCGCGCCCCGCACCTGCGCCTCCCTGCTGCGCCGCAGGTGGCGGCGGCGCGCCCCGCGGGGCTCCCCGCGCGAAATCCGCGGCAAGCCTCGCGCCGGGGGCAGGTGCGAAGCTGCGCGCTGGCACCTCCCACATGTGTTCCCTCCGTTCGAAAACATCCCTCATGATTTTTCTCAGCGGAATGGACGCGCGGCGATGCCTACACGTCGGCGGGCCATTGGCGACAATTGCCCATCGCAGCCTGAGAATCGCGGCGTGCCTATCGACCCATTTCTGCCGCTCCGCCTCACCCAGCTGTCGCGGCCACTGGAGGGCCTGATGCGAGGGGAAGATGGTGGCGCACTGAGCTTACCTCCTGTGGTAGGCGAGCACGACGTCCAGCGGCACGACGCGCAACAGACCGCCGGTTGCCGCGCGCGATGCACCGCGTTCGCGCCTCGGCGTAATCCGTTCTGTCGCGATCCACTGCCTCTGTATCCGCTGGCTGCGGCTCCAACTGGACGGCGCCCGTGCGCGACGCGCGCGCGCGGTAAACGCAAGCATCGCGATGCGCCGCGTGCTGCTGCGCCTGCGCGCTCATGCGACAGAGTCAGCGCGTGATGCAAGCCAACGTATGGTGCCACGTCTCTGCGAGGTTTCGCTTCGCAGTCCTTCGCCTGCTCCCCTATGAGACAAGGATAGGAGGATTAGCCCTTCCGCAATGCGCTGCCGCTTTCTTGTCATGCTCAACTGATGCGTCAACGTCTTCACGCGAAAAACTGAATGCATCTGCGCCTCTGCGCACGCCTCTCCCACTAATAGCCCCAAAAACGCGAGAGAAGCAACCGAGATGCGCAACCGAGATGCACGACCGGCCTGATCAATAAAACCTTCGTCGGAAGAATCCGATGCGAGCAAGCGAGAGAACGAGCGCAGCCAACGGTTAGATGGAGGAATGAGGGTGCAGGGAATGAGGCAGAAAGAGGAGGGAAGAGAGGAGGGAGGGACGAAGGAAGGGAGGAGGGGGGGAGGGCAGAGGAGGAAGGGAGGAGGGGGGGAAGGGAGGGCAGAGATGGAGGAGGGAAGGATGCCAGAGGAGGGAGGGAACTAAGAATTGAGGGATGAGAGAGGGACGAGGGACGGGGGACGGGGGAGCAGGAAAGAGGGACGGGCGAACAAGGGGTGGGGAGGAGGCTCCAAGCCTTGAGCTCCTCGGTGAAGAGCTCGCAGCGCCTGGTCAGCTCCGTTTTATCGTTTAGTAGCTGGTCCGCCAGCTTCAGGTGCCTGGCGGTGGGGCAGCGGGAGGTAGGAGGGAGAGGGGGACGAGGGAGCAGGAGGAGGAGGAGGAGGAGGAGGAGGAGGAGCAGAAGGTAGGAGGAGGGAGGAGGAGGGAAGAGGGATAAGAGGGAGAAGGAGGAAAGGGAGGACACTGGAAACTGGACAAACGCGAAGCGTTACAACAAGCGATGCATCTAATCTTTGGTTGGGTTCGAGGCCCCTGAATGAACGATCGAGAACTTCACCGTGCTGCGCGTAAATAGTCGATTCTGGATGTGCGCTCCTCTTCCTCCCCCCTTCCCTCGCGACCTCCTCGCCACCCCCTACTCCTCCACCGCCTCCACCTGAAAATCTGGCAGGAGCTTTTGCCACGAGAAAAGCAATCGGACTTGAGCCAAACAACAGAGGTTCAAACATTGTGCAGACACCCTGCTGGTTGACACAGCTACCGAATTTCTGCATGCTACACTGCTGCCTTTCACGGAAACGCATATCTTGCTCACCCAGTCGGAACACTATAAACAAATACCCCTTCCGCGGCTGACTAGCCAGATGTGGAGACGGGTGAGATGTTCGCCGCCTTGCCTGCGGCACATTGATGCGTGGAAGAATGCCAGGGGCTGCCTGGGAGGGTGCCTATACTTTTCTCAGGGACCCCCCTCCGCGGGAAGCACCAAGCCACCTGCACCACCCCTACTCCCGGGGCGTCCCTGGGCGGCAGTGGCGCCTCCCTGGGGGCGCTCCAAGGCTTCCTTGACGGCCCAGGAGACCCCCAAGACAGTCCAAGCGGGCCCCGAATCGCCGAACGATCGCTCGAAGACGCCCAAGATGGCCTCAACATGGCCCAAGAGGCCTTCAGGACGCCCCAAGAGGCCAAAATGATCGAGTTCCCCGAGGTTGTTGAAGGGTTTTGGCCTATTGCCTTTTCGGCTCTCCGACGCTCCCAGGCGGACCACACCAAAACGGCACGAGAGGCCTCCAAGAGGGCCCCAAGACAATACCTTTCGTCGGCACCCATCGCTCGAGAATCACTCTTTCATGATTTTCCTCCCAGCCACATGTAAGCAAATGAGATCACTGGTATACAATGTCCTGGCGTTCTGAACTTTTCCTTGCGCGACCTCCTCCTTGCCGCTCCCCGAGCACAACGGGAGAACTAGCTCCAGCGGAGTAAGTAAATACATTATGTCTCTCAACCTCTACTTTGCTTGGCCTCATGTCATGCGCTCCTTTTGGATACCTCGGCCACCGCTCCAACGAACGCGTCTGCCGCGTCACTTACCTCACTGTCCCCATTATCTTCCTCCTGGTGTTCCGCCAAATTCAACATGATTGGATTTGGACTGGGGCTCGCGGGCTCAGCCGGACTCCGCTACACAGGTCCACCACGGTGTTCCCTGCCAGGGAGAACCCTCGCATTTCCCCTCGCTGACCTCTTCTGCCTTCCTTCCCCCCTGTCGACTCGCAGCTCCTCGGGGCCCCGATGGCGAACTGGAGTCCCTCGAGCCCTGTGGGCGTATGTGGTCAAAGGAGGAGTTTCCTCTTCCAACCCCGTTCTTCCCTTCGGGGAGGGGCTTCCCCCTCCCCACGTACCCCCTCCCCTGGGTCTGGATGGGTCGCCCCGCGAGGTGTCAGAGGGTACATATTTTCCCCCTGAGATGGCTCCAAGAGGGCCTCAGAAAGCCCGAGATGACCTCCGAGGTGGCTCAAGATAGCCCAAGATGCCTCCGGTCGGCCCCCAAGATGCTTCACGAGGCCCCAAGAACGCTCCAAGACGGCTCCAAGAGGCCTCCGAGACCTCCAAGGATGTCCCCAATTAGCCAACATCTTGCAAAAGCCTAAGGGACATCAATGGGTTTTGCTTGCTCGCGTTCTAGCTTCCGCTGGCCATCCGACGCCTCAAGATGGCTCCAAGATGGCCCAAGAGGGCCCCAGAAGAGACCCAGATGAGCCCCAAGACGGCTCCAACAGCGCCCAAGAACGCCCGAAAAACGTTCCAAGATCGGTTCAGGAAACGATGTTTGGAGCTCCCGAAGGGCGAGGCTAATCCCACCAGCCCTTTGGGCGTGAGTGGTTTAGGGAGTCCGCTCTGTTCTCAACCCCCCTTCTTCCCCTTCGGGGAGGGGTGTACCCCTCCCCCTACCCCCTCCCCCTGGACCTGGAGGGGGCCTTCCGCGGGTGGTCAGAGGGTCCGTTTTCTATCCCTGGGAGGGCTAAAATTCGACACCCCTCACGAGGATCGTCGCCCCCGGGGGGGACACTGAAAAATGCTCGCCCCATCTGCCACCGATCGCCCCCAAGATGGCCTCATCAGGCCCCCAAGACGCTCCAAGAGGCGACCCAGAGAGCCTTCGGACGTTCCCCAGAGGCTCAAAAGAGAGCCCAAGATGCCCCAAAACGGCCTCCAAGAGGCCTCCCTATTGCCTTGGATACGACTACTCCTCCTCCTCCTCCTCCTCCTCCTGTCCTCCTCCTCCTCCTCCTCCTCCTCCTCCTACTACGACGACTACGACTACGACTACGAACTACGACTACTACTACTACTACTACTACTACTACTACTACTACTACTACTACTACTACTACTACTACTACTACTACTACTACTACTACTACTACTACTACTACTACTACTACTACTACTACTACTACTACTACTACTACTACTACTACTACTACTACTACTACTACTACTACTACTACTACTACTACTACTACTACTACTACTACTACTACTACTACTACTACTACTACTACTACTACTACTACTACTACTACTACTACTACTACTACTACTACTACTACTACTACTACTACTACTACTACTACTACTACTACTACTACTACTACTACTACTACCATTACTAATTCTACTACTACCACTACTAATTCTACTACGACGGCTAATGCTACTGCTACTGCTACTGCTAGTGCCACTGCCACTGCTACTACTACTACTACTACTACTACAACTACTACAACTGCTACTGCTACTGCTACTGCTACTACTATTATTACTACTAATACTACTTCATCTGCTACTACTACTACTACTACTACTACTACTACTACTACCACTACTACTACTACTGCCACTACTACTACTACTACTACTACTACTACTACTACTACTACTACTACTACTACTACTACTACTACTACTACTACTACTACTACTACTACTACTACTACTACTACTACTACTACTACTACTACTACTACTACTACTACGAGGGGCCCGAACGACTCGCACCAGGACGAGGTGCCCGAACGCCTCACACCACGAGGAGCCCGAACGACTCACACCAGGACGAGGGGCCCGAACGACTCACACCACGAAGAGCCCGAACGACCCGAACGACTCACACCAGGACGAGGCGCCCGAACGACTCACACCACGAGGAGCCCGAACGACTCACACCACGACGAGGGCCCCGAACGACTCACACCACGAGGAGCCCGAACGAGTCACACCAGGAGGAGGGGCCCGAACGACTCACACCAGGACGAGGGGCCCGAACAACTCACACCACGAGAAGCCCGAACGACTCACACCAGGACGAAGAGCCCGAACGACTCACACCACGAAGAGCCCGAACGACTCACACCAGGAAGAAGGGCCCGAACGACTCACACCAGGACGAGAGGCCCGAACGACTCAAACCACGAGGAGCCCGAACGGCTCACACCAGGACGAGGGGCCCGAACGACTCACACCACGAGGAGCCCGAACGACTCACACCAGGAAGAGGGGCCCGAAGGACTCACACAAGGACGATGGGGCCGAACGACTCACACCACGAGGGGCCCCAACGACTCCCACCAGTCGTCGTCGTCGTCGTCGTCGTCGTCGTCGCGCCGCCTTCGTCGTCGTCGTCGTCGACGTCGTCGTCGTCGTCGTCGTCGTCGCGGTTGTGGTCGTCGTCGTCGTCGCGGTCGATATCGTCGTCGTCGTCGGGTGCGTCGTCGTTGTTAGGATCATCGCTGTGGTCGTCGTCTCCGCTAAATCCCTCTTGCCTCCCACCGCTTTCTCTCCCTCCTCCTCCGCCTCGTCCTTCTCCCGCTCCCACCACAAGGAGGATGTACAAGGAGGCGGGAGGAAGGAGGAACAGGGGAGATATGCGGGGGCAGGCGGAAACACGCCTGAAAAACACGACTGTCGGCATGCTTCGCAAGAGTTGCTGTTGTGAGATGGGCTGGTGGGTACGCGAAGCGTGAAGAATTGGAGCTCGTCTCTTTTTTGATCGATGTTCTCCAAAATGGCCCCAAGAGTGCCCCTAAAGCTCCCAAGAGCGCCCCCAGAGGCCCAAAGAGGCGCCTGGAACGCCCCAAGAGGCGCCCAGAAGGCATCCATGAGGCTCCCAAGAGGCCCCCAAGAGGCATCACGAGGATCTCCGAGGCAACCAAGACGCGCAAAGAAACCACCAGGCTCGCCAAAATGCTCGTTCTCCTCCTCCTCCTCCTCATCATCCTCCTCCTCCTCTTCCTCCTCCTCCTCCTCCTCCTCCTCCTCCTCCTCCTTGTTAAGTCTTGGTTCTCACGCATTGCAGGCAACCAGAAGCTTCTTGAGCGTCTGGCTCGATTCTGGGATGCCTCGCTCGAGAAGGTTCGTCGGGGCTGGGCTTGGGTCCGAGGCCCGATGGCTGCCTTTCAGGCCTCCTTGCTCGCCATTGGGTGGGCGTGCCCCTCTCCCTTTTCCTTGGTCTCCCCTTCTGGCGACTCCTGGGAGACGAAAGCGGGCGATCGAGGACCCTTGGGGCCTCTTTTGGAAGCCTTCGACGAATCGATCGACGCCCAGCAGTGGAACCAGGCAGCAGAACATCTCGACGGCAAAGGAATCCAGGGCCCAGTTTCGCTTTTCCACGTTTGGGAGCTCCTGGCCTCTCTTGAGAAGGAAGGCCGTTTAGATGTGAGCTCCATGGTCAGGTTGATCGCTGCCGGCGGCTACTGGACGGAGGAAAAGAGGCATACTGAGCAGATGGCCCCTGACCCCCTCTGCCGCCGCTGCAAGCGTGACCCTGAATCTTCATCTCATCGCTTCTGGTCTTGCATGTGCAACGATATCTGTACAGCTCCAGATATTGCCGATTCTCAGCACTTGCGCCATGCGGCGCTCCAGGAAGTGTCAGATTTCCCATGCTTTTGGGTCCGGGGGCTCATTCCCCTCTCCTGGTTTCGGTTGCCGCCCCTCCTCGATTCGAGGTTGCTCCGTGGCGTTCGCGTGCCTGGGCCCCTCGTGCCTGGATCTCTCCCCGAGGGATTGCACGGCACCGATGGGTCGGGAGGCCCTTTCTCTAAGCTGCCTGTGTTCAGGCGCGTGGCTTTCTCTTTCGTCAGGATGGTCCCAAGGTCTGATTTTGACTGGGACTGTGCTGTTACGGAAGTTCAGGACTCGACGAGGCAGACCGTTCCACGTGCAGAGCTTGCGGCCATCGTTGAGTGTCTGAGGCTGGTCGACACTTCCCAAGATCTGCACGTGGTCAGTGATCATTATAACATAGTCCAGGCTTTCTTGTCAGGCAAGGCCCATTCTTCTAAGCTGGCTAATTACGACCTGTGGTGGGAGTTCTGGGAGCTGCTCGACTCTCAAACTGCCTCCTTCCGCCTCTCTCATGTTCCGTCTCACTTGCTTGAAGACCCCGTGAAGTTTGCGCGCTTCGGTGATTCAGCTAATTGGGACCATGTCGTCTTGAATGCCCTCGCAGATTCGTTGGCTGACGCACGAGCGGAAGAGTGCCAAGTTCCAGCGGATGTTGTCCGCGATCATCACGATTTAGTTCAGCAGGCTTGTGCAATTCTTAAGCGCAATGCGTGTATCATCCTTGAGTGTGCCGCTCTTCAGGTGGAGCCAGACCGACGTTTGAACAAGCAGCCCATTGACTTGGTGCTAAGGCGCCGCAGGTGGATCGAGTCGGATGTTCGGTCCAACTCTCACCATTGGTCGCTTTCTGAAGGTGTGTGGTCTTGTACGCTTTGCCAGGGCCAGGTCAAGGACACCGCCCCCTCTCTGCGCGCTCGCCTTGCTTCCACCTGCCTCGCCACCTTGGAGGGAGGAGCGGGGCCCGTCCAGGCAGGCAGCTTCGGCCTCGGGGCGAGTCCCTGTGGCGGTACCTTCGCTTGGACCCCATGCCAATTCGAGTTTTTGGATTTCCGGCAAGCCTGTGCACCCCACGCACGTGCTGTGGCGTAAGGCATCCTTTTACTTTTGTGGCGAGTGCGGGTCTTGGGCCAACAGATCTCCCGGTGCTTTCTTGAGGGGTCCGTGCCCTGCCGTCACGATCGGACCGCATGTTGCAACCAAGGCGCAGTTGGAAGTCTTACAGAGGATTTGTAAAGGCCTTCCTCCAGCCAACACTGTCGCATCTTGGGCTGATGCTTAACATTTTCCTCCCTAGCGGCCAGTCCCTGGCAGGAATCTGCCCTTGGAGCCTGGGTGTTAGCGGTGCACTGTAAAACATCCTCCTCCTCCTCCTCCTCCTCCTCCTCCTCCTCCTCCTCCTCTTCCTCCTCCTCCTCCTCCTCCTCCTCCTCCTCCTCCACCCCCTCCTTCATCGCCTCCTCCTCCTCCTCCTCCTCCTCCTCCTCCCCCATCCTCCTCCTCCTCCGCCCCGATCTAACACTGCGCGGTTCCATGCTTCAGCCATCGCACGCGCAGATCCGCGTACCTTGCTCACACCAACTAATTGGATGGGCATGCTCACCATCGATCCTTGTTTTCTGCTTTTTCTCCAACAACTACCCGCTCCCTCTGGCTCCTGATGAGTGGCCCATTTGTTACCCAATAATGTTTGCCATTGTCGGAGTCCTTCGTGGGCTGGGCCGGAAATCGAACTCCTACGCTCAGGGGTAACATTGCGATGTGGTCTCCTGAACCCACGGCCACAACACTCGTCTCCATCCCTCTTTCCTGGTCCCTCACTGGTGCTCCATTGACTACCGTGGTGCTTCCCCATCTCCGCGAATTGCAGCCCGCCGAATGTTGCATCGAACTTAATTCCTGCTTGATGTGCTCCGAATGTCGGCGGTTGCCCCAGTTGGTGCTCTGGTTGTAGATCGCGCCGCGCTCATGTAGCGCATACTTCCTCATGATCCCCAACATGGCTTCCCGGTTCCTCCTGTTGACCGCCTGGCACTGCGCCCCCTGCTCCTGCGCCTATTCAGGTGGCTCCCGTATTTCGGGTTCATCAGCGCATCTACTTTAGTAGGCAACCCCGCTCAAATCGGCGCTGCTGCATACCGGCCCTGCTCGGCGTCGCCCTGACATCTGCGTGGGTTCTCCTGGGTTTCCTGCCCCTGCTTGACCTGGAGTAGCCTCGTTGGTATGCTTGTGGCAGCGGGCTGCGATGTGACCCCTTTTGCCTCTTTTGTGGCAATCCCTCTCGCTGATCGGCACAGTTCCTCCCTTTACTCTTCCTTTCCAGCCTGGGGCTTGGCAACCTCCTGGGGGGCCATTTGTAGCTCCCCGTCGTGTAACCCCCTGGGTAAACCCTGGTGTCTTGGACATCCCCCTTCTGTGACTGCCCCGATGAATCCCTCGGTGACCTTCGACTCCTTTGTACAGCCTTGTCCACCTCCTTTTCCTTTGACGGCTCCTCTGGTGGTGCTGCCCTTGGCCACGTGACCGTGCCATCCGCGCCTGTAGAACATGGGTCGCTTGCCATGACCTTCTCATTCACAAGTTTCGTTCGCTATGTCGTGCTCGGCCACATGTCCCAGTCCGGGGCCACCAACCACCTACCTCGTCGTAGTTACCTGTGTCGTCTCTATCAATTTCCCACCTTCCACCGTGACCATCATTAACCTGGCGCGCATCAGTTACATCGGTCTGTTTGTTGTCGGCGTTCAGCCTCCTGTTCCTTGCCAAGTCCTCGCACAAAACGAAAAACGTTGGTAGGTGTCGATGTTCCACGACCTGTAGTTCTGACGCAACCGTGCTGCCAGTCATCGAACCAATCGCCTGCATGGAGCATAATGATTCTCAAGGCTGCAACTCTGAATGGCAATGAAGATAGTAACGCACTCCACTGTTCAAGCTGCGCAGCCACCTCATTCATTATCCTCGGTTGTTTCGAGGCTTACGGCCATACTCATCTTATGCGAAAGTGAAACCCCAGCGACCATAGAGCACCACTTGTAAATTTGTTGTTCGGCCGCGAAGTCCCCTCCTTCATGCAGGCCCTTAACCTTCCCATTGGACTGTGCCCAAAATTTAACAAATGCCAGAACAAGTCCTCGCCCAACGTGGCACAACCGCCTTCATCCAAGCCAGATTCCCCTGATTTGTCATATTCCTGTCGTTTGATTGCCTACGCTCTCTTGTACTCGTTCAGTGACAACCTCCCGCTTATGAGCTTTATCCAATCGTCCTCTCCGTCACGAAAAACAGCGGCCCACCCATGATGTCGAGCTTGCTGTTCAAACTCTGGTAACCGTGCTTCACTTGGGCGAACGCCTTCGACAACTTTCCGCTTCACTTTTCTGAACCAGGCCATTCTCTGGAAAGCGTTTTCAATGGGCGCACAGAAGGATTCACCCGCGGGTCTGTTTCCACCTTCGCCTGTCCGGGCCTTCCCCGCGGACTGCACTGCCTCAACAATGCTGGTAACATGCTCCGAGGTGTTCACTTGGCGTTGGAATTATTTCATCAAGAACTATTGGGTTTTCCCTCGCAATACATGTTGCGACTCATAACTTGGATCTCCTTCCATGTTGTGGCTCTTCTGCAACATTGTGAGTGTTTCGTCGTTGCCAGCAGTCCTGGTGCCGTGACACTGCTCTCGGGAACTAACTGTATGCCTGCGCGATTGCATGTCGGCGCCGTGCTCACGTACCTGACGACCCCGTTCACGTAAACTGCGTTGCAAAACTCCGCGAACCGGTTCGTGCCCAGCTTGTACCCAGCCGCTCGTACTGCAGGTAATGACACATCGTATACCAGATCGTTAGTTCCAGGGTTCGTTGGGGCAACTGCAGCTGCAACCGCCGTCATGTCTGCTCTGAGTCCCGTGGGGTGAACCACGGGTTTCGATACCATGATTATATGGCAGGCGTTTTTGTCATTAGGGAGCAACAGTACTGGAACCAAACAACAGAGGGGCAAACATTGTGTGAACACCCTGCTGGCTGACACGGCTACCTAAGTGCTGCATGCTACACTGCTGCCTTGCACGGGGGCCCATACCTTGCTCACCCCGTCGGAACGCTATAAACCATCACCTTTTGCTCCTCCTCCTCCTCCTACTCCTGCATCGTCCTCCCTCCTCATGCTCCCTCCTCCTCCGCAAAGTCTCCTCCACCTCCAAGGCCCACCCCAGAGCAACCGCCACACAATCAGAGATCCACCCTGCCACCGCGAGGCTGCCGAGCTCTGGGAAACGGTTGGTAACCACTTCCGCCACGGGGCCCAGGAGGATCATCCCAAAGCCCCGTCTGCTCCGAGTCGTCCCAGCTGATGTTTCTCCTTCCCTGGGTTCCGACGTTGCGACAAACATTCCATCATCGCCAGAAATCACGCCTGGAGCCTGAGACCCCATATTTCACTACATTTTTTCGACACGGATTGATCTGTGAAGGTCCAGGGACCCGAAACTGGACGGAAAGGCCGGGTTCGAAGAAATGAGACGCCAAGGCCTCAGGACACAGGATGATAACTATGTCCTATGTTATGCACGATTTGCTGAGGGCACGTTTCGGACATTCCAGAGAATACCTAGCGGCCTCATTCCTCCTCCTCCTCCTGCTCCCCCTTCCCCACCCCTCTATCCTTCTCCACCTCCTCCTCCTCCTCCTCCTCCTCCTCCTCCTCCGTACAACTCTTCCCCCTACATCCTCATCCTCCCACCCTCCCCCTCCTCCGCCTCCTCCTCCTCCTCCCACTCGTCGTCCCACATCCCTCATTCGTATGACTAACCGCCCGTGTCGTCAGGCGCGCCCGTAATTATGCTGGCTCGCGCGTTTGGTTTGAGACTTCTGCGCACTTTACCATACTGAAGCTTGAGCATCCCCCACGGTGGCAGAGGTCCCGACCCCTTCCCTCGGGCGGAATAATTCGCTCCGAATCCGTGATTGATGGTCCCTGGGTGTCAAAGCGGGCCCCGGAGGCCGAACTCGAGAAAACACGCCCAGGATGAGAAAATCGGACGCGCACGCGCATGCGTGGCGCCGACCACCGTGAATGAACCCGCCACAGCCCTTCGACTGGCCCGAGCTGGCCGCACCTCTCGAGGCTGGACTCGTGGTGGGCTTTTGCCTTCTGGAGCTTCTCATCCCACTCCTGCTGGGGGGGGCCGCGGGGTCCTCCTCGTCATAAACCATTCTCTCTTCATCCTCCTCTTTTTCATTCTGCTCCTCCTCCTCGTCCTCCTCCTCCTCTTCCTCATCCTCCTTCTCCTCCTCGCCCTCCTTCTCCTCCTCGTTCTCCGCGTCCTCCTCCTCCTCCTGCTCCTCCTCCTTCTTCTCCTCCTCCTCCTCATCCATCCTTTTCCCTTCGAAATAATCCCTCCCTGTCGCACTCTGAGGCCTGTCGAAAGGGCGGGCTGGGCGTTTCGCCGGAGACTTCCCCACTGCTTACGACCATGAAGCCTAAAAACTGACAACAGTTTCAAAGATGGAGGGCGGGTGTTTTTCGGAATGTAGCTCTCGCCCTAGCGCCGCGCGCACTGGTTGTGTAAATTTGTGAGAGCTGAACGGATTGAGGGCGGGTGGTTTTCAACATGTCGCTCTCGCCATAGCACCGCGCGCATCTGTTTACAGAATTGCAAGAGCTTCGCGGATTGAGGGCGGGCCGCTTTCAAAATGCAGCTCTCGCCCCAGCGCCGCGCACAATCTTTTCAAACAAATTGCCAGAGCTTCGCGGATTGAAGGCGGCTGGCTTTCAAAATGTGGCCCGCCAACATCGCACATTTCATCTGAAACATTGCAAGAGCTTCACGGATTGAGGGCGGGCCGTTTTCAAAAAACGTGGCTCTCGTCCGAGCGCCGCGCATACTCGTCTGAACAAGCGCCAGAGCTTCACGGATTGAGGGCGGCTGTTTTTTTGTGATGTGGCTCTCGCCCCAGCAACGCGCACATCCGGCTCAAACATCTGCAACAATTTCGCGGATTCCCATGGTCAACCTGCCAGAAATTGCGTTTTGATCCGTGCACCAGGCCCCCCCCCCATGCCAACCTGTCCGACGCCCCTTGCCCGCCCTACCACGCGCCCCAAACCCAACCCCTCTCGCTCCCCAACCTCCCTCCCCACGCCCCCCGAAGGACAGCGGTTTCCTACCCCCCCACGCGATCCACACCCCCACGCTTATTGAGAGACCCGGAGTAGCCATTTTCGCTCAAGCAGCGTTCGGCTCAAGTGCCCATCGGGCTCGAGCGGCGGGCTCTCTCGAGAGCCCGCGCCCTGCCGGGGCCCCCGCGCGACACGGGCCCGGCGCATGCATGGTTGTGCTGCGTGGCAGCGGCGCGGCCGCCACTTCCGGCAGGCTGGGCCTGGGCCTGGTGCTCGGAGGTGGATAGACCTCCTACCCCGACACGTCGATTGGCGAATTGGCCGTTCTCAATGCGCGAGAAAGCATCGCGGCCGTCATTTTTGCGGGTCCAGGCCCGTCGGTTTCGGTCCGACGCCGTTTTCACTAGAGAGGGTGGTTTACTAAAGGGAGGATTGTCCACCGCCGAGGTGCCCTTGCCCGGTTCAGCTCGCCGACGGGCCGCCCCCCCCCCCCCCACAGCGCCCGGGGTGTGGTGGCCAGCTGGCGGGCCAGACGGAGCCGCCGCCTTGGAAGGGGCGGGCCGGAGCCGAGGGCAGGGCGAATGCGCGCCCTCCAGCTGGCTGCGGCGCCGGCTGAAGGGGGAGCGCGCCGGGGGCGGCGGCCGGAGCCTGCTGCGCAGGGAGCCCTCGCCTGCGCAGCGGCGCTCCCACTCGAGGAGGCCCCGCGGTCGCCTCGCGGCAGCGCCTCCCCGCCTGGAGCCGTGGCGCGAGGCTGCGAGCGCGCGAAGCGCAGCCACGGGTGCACGCCGCTCCGCGGAGCGACAGGAGGCCAGGCGCAGCCAGAGCGCGAGGGTCTGGTTCGGGCCAGGGCCGGAACGCACCTGCCGAGCACCCCGCCGAGGCAGGTGCACACGCCGCCTCGGCGGGCCAGCCGGCGGCACGCGCGGCGAAGCCCCAAGCGCGCGCTGGCCCCCGCGCCAGCGCCGCCAGCGCCGCCAGCGCCGCCAGGCAGCCTGCAGCAGGCGGGGCACGCCTTGGGGAAGCTGGCCATGCCCTGGCCTCCTTGTTCCAGTAGGTGTCGGTGCGTTGGGCTGCCCATTGCACGGTCCACTTGCTTGGCGCCCACCATGCGAAGCCTGCGCCGATCGCGGGTTCGGCTGGGCGCGGGGGTGCCCCCCTGCCTGGAGAACGGCTCGAGGTTAGTCCCCACCGCGGTGATGTGTTCGATGGCCTGCTCGCGGTTCGTCCCCATGGTGCCGCTGTTGTAAGAGCTTGTGGTGGATGACGCGGTGGCTGCTGTGCAGTGGTGTGTTTCTAGCGCTCTTTGAGCTGTGTGGAGCGGATGCTGCGTATGGTATGCTGGTCGAGTGGCGTCTGTGCTGATCATGCTCGTAATGCTACGCGTGCTGCTGATCGTCGTTCCCGTGCTCGTCGATGCCAACCTGGGCTAGAGAGGCCGAGGTCGTGGTGGTGCTAACGTCACCTGTGGTGGATGGCGGCATCACTTTGAAGAGGGGCCAAAAAGTAGTCGAAACGGAATGTGATGGGCGAGGGTGAAGTGGATGCAAGGGTGACGCTTGGAAGGTTGAGAATCCCACCAGCCCTTTAGGGCGAAGGCGGTTCAGGGTGTTTCCTCTTCCACCCCTTCTTCCCCGCGGAGGGGAATTTACCAACCCCCCTTCTTTGATCGATCTCCTCCGAGATGGCCCCACGAGCGCTCCCAAGGCTCCCAAGGGTGCCCCAAGACGTGGCCAGGATGCCCCAAGAGGCCCCCAACAGGCCCCCAGGATGCCCCAAAAGGCTCCCAAGAGACTCCCTAAGAGGCCCTCAGAGGCCCCCCAGAGGTACCCCAGACGTTCCGAGACGCCTCGGCGAGAATGTGCAAATCATTGATGTTACTAAGGTGTTGGTCACATTTTGGCATCCTGGGGGGGCACTGCTTAAGATGACTCTGAAAGCGCCTGTGGGAACCCAAGGTGACCTCCAAGAGGGCTCAAGGTATCCAAAAGTGCCTCAGGATGGCTCCCACGATGCTCCAAGAGGCCCCAAGACCGCTGCAAGACGGCTCCAAGTGGCCAAAGAGCCCCCCCAGGAGGCCCCGAAGAGGCCAACATCCTTCCAAAACATTCGGAAGGTCAATGTGTTTGGTTTGCTGGCCTTTCGCTTCCGATGGCCATCCGAGGCCTCAAGATGGCTCCGAAATGGCCCAAGGAGGCTCCAAGGGCGCTCCCAAGGCTTCCAAGAGCGCTTCAAGAGGGCCCCAACAGGCGCCCAGGAGGCCCCAGGAGGCACCAACAGACGCCCAAGACGCCTCCAAAAGGCTCCCAAAAAAAACCAAGAGGCCCCAAAAAACTCTCCGAGGCACCTCAGACGCTCTGAGAGGCGTCCGGGACCGCCAAGAGGCCCCCAAAACATTCCAAGAAGCCTCCACTGGGGGACCCTTCCTCTGTGTGCGCCCCACTTCCCCGATCGAGGCAATTCCTCTGGTCATCGTTTCTGGATGGGCTGGCGGGGCTACTTTTGGTCAGCGGCCGCAGGCGAGAGCGCCAGCGGCGAGTCCAGTCAGAGCGGGCCGCGCAAAAACGAATTAACCTAAAGCGGTGGGCGGGAGCCTAACGCAGCATCTCGGCGGGCAGGCCGGCGAGTGGAGGGGGGCTGGCTGCAACTGCTGGGAAGCTGCACTGCCAGGGTGCACGCGTGAAACACGCTGCAGGGATGGGCTGGCTGCCAAGGTGGCCAGCTTCCAGGATCTGGCTGGTGGGGTTACTTTTTAGTCAGCGGCCGCGGGCGAGCGCGCCAGCGGCGAGTCCAGTCAAAGCGGGGCACGCAGCGACAACTTCACCTGAAGCAACGGAAGGCGGCCCCACCTAAAGCGGCTAAGCGGAGCCTCGCGCAGCACCTCAGCGGCGGACCGGCGAGTGGAGTAGGCAGCTGGAACTGAGTCGTACTGCCATCGTGCAGGTATGCATAGCGTCGCAAGCACCAGGTAGACGGGAAGAAAGACGACCAGGGACAGAAGCCGAGTGATTAATGCAAGGGCGCGAACCCCGGACAACTGCGAGAGTACCAGGATGGCCGCAGCCGGGAGGACCGACAGTCGAAGGTCGAATTGATGCCGGGGTGGGCGTGAGCGTTGGCAGGCTGCGAGAACCCAGGGTGGCCGAAGCCGCAAGTCCCACGGCAGCAGAACCCACGAGTACGAGAAGCAGCAAAGCTGCCGCGCGGCCCAAATGGCGCGGGTCACCATGGACAAGTGCATGAAGTGGCGCCAAGATGGGCTCGATCGAGGTTGGCCCCCTGGGGGCTGGCGCCCCTGCCACGGAATTGTTCAATCGTGGCTTCCTCCATTTCCTCCTCCTCCAACTCCCCCTCCTCCTCCTCCTCCTCCCCGTCCTCCTCCTCCTCGTCCTCCTTCCCCTCCTCCTCCTCCTCCTCCTCCTCCTCCTCCTCCTCCTCCTCCTCCCCGTCCTCCTCCTCGTCCTCCTCCTCCTCCTCCACCTCCTCCTCCTCCTTCTCCTCCCCACCCCTCCTCCTCCTCCACCTCCACCTCTTCGCTGCTTCCTCCTCCTCAACAATTACACAGTATGAATACTACTCTCCTCTCTCTCCCCTGATGACGTCCGGAAGGTGTTCGGCCCCCCTCCGCGTACTGTTTTTAACACACTGGATTCCCGGAAAATGGGTTTTCGCTAAAGGTGGCTCCCGCTGAAACGCTGGCCTCATGTTCGGGCTTCCGGTCGTTCCGAATCGTGTTCCCGCTGCAACGCTGGCCTCATTTCCGCGCTGCCGCTCGTTCCGAATCGTGCTGTCGCTGCGACGCTGGCCTCATTTCCGCGCTTCCGCTCGTTCAGAATCGTGCTCCCGCTGCAGCGCTGGCGTCATTAGTTCCAACGCCATGTCACGGAATGCAATGCAATGCTATGTACTAGTCCGCTGTGCAATGCCATGCCTTCAGCTGCAATGCTAGGATATGCAGCGCTTGAATACACAGTGCCACGCCATACCATGCCATGCTACGCTTGATGTTCAACGCCATGCTATGCCATGTTGTGTTATGTGCCGCTGTGCGATGCCACGATTTGCGTTGCAATGCTTTGTGATGCAAGCAATTCTTCACCACGCAACGCCACGCCATGCTACGACATACTAGTTACGCTCTGCCGTGCTCTTCTACGCCCTGCTACGCCTTGCTCTACGAGGCATCGCGCACCCTCTCGGTATCGTTGTGCTGGTCGGCATCCGACTGAGCGGATAGGGAGGACCATGATAAGAGATGGGAGGGAGGGGAAGGACGTCAGATATGACGCGAGCGCACCTAGCTTGCCCCCCCCCTCCCCCTCCTCCCTCCCCCTCCTCCCTCCCCCTCCTCCCTCCCCCTCCTCCCTCCCCCTCCTCCTCCTCCTCTTCCTCCTTTTCCCTTCCCCTCCTGGATGCTCCATTCCAAGAAACATTGGGTCAAGGCCGACATGGCCCCCGTCTGCACTGTACAAATTACTACTGGATTTCCACTCGGGGGGGCCGCCCTCACCCCCAGGGTGTACGTGGACACCTCGATTGCCACCGACGCCCAAACATCCTCTTCTTCCTCTTCCGCCTCCTCCCCTCCCTCATTCCTCCTCCAATCTTTCCTCTTCCTCCTCCTTCGCATCCTCCCCCTCCTCCTCCGCCTTCTCCCCTCCTTCCTCCTCCCCCTGGCCGGGAGGGCAAGGGGGGGAAAGGGCTCCTTGGCCACCTCCTGCACGAGGGCGCGCTCCCGCTCCTGCGACGCGGCCAGGGCCTGCCTGAGCCGCTCGATGATGCTCCTTTTGTCCTGCACCTGCCGAGAGGGGCACCGTCAAGGGGGCGGTGGCCACCTTTTGAAAACCCGAAACGGTGCGGTAACAGACCGTGCGGTGACCTCGAAGTCCCCCGAGACCTCACCGCACGGTCCGTCAACGCACGGTTTTGGGACCTCAGATGCCCCAGTCGCCCGAGACGTCCTCGGAGAACGACCCGAGTCCCAAAACCTTGCGGTGACCCCGAATCCACACCGACTCACCACACGGTGTGGTCACCACCCCGCTTGGGGGCCCCGACACCTCAGGGGGGGAAGGCATCGAGCCGGAGTCGGCGAGCTCTGAGCGTGTTCCCCACGAACGGTGCCCCTGATGTCGCCAGGCAGGAGGGGCATGATGATAATGGTGATGATGGTGATGCTGATGATGGTGACGGCGCTGATGCGAATGATAATGATGATGGTGCTGACAGTGATGGTTGTGATGATGATGCTGATGATGAAGATGATGCTAATGTTGGTGATGAGGTGATGATGATGATGATGATGCTGATGATGGTGTTGATAACAATGATGATGCGGATGACGAGGGTGATGATGATGACGATGTTAACAGTAGTTGTGATGCTGCTGGTAGTGGTGATGAGGATGACAGTGCCAATTTGGCAATGATGACCATGCTGAGAATGATGATGAGGGTGGTGACGACGACGGCGGCGACGATGATGATGATGGTGATCATCATCAGCATCATCATCATCGTCATCATCATCGTCATCATCATCATAATCATCATCAATACAAACATCAGCATCATCATCATCGTCGTCGTCGTCACCATCACCATCAGCGTCAACATAATCATCATCATCATCATCATGATCGTCATCATGATTATCAATCTCAACAGGGGGAGGAGGAAGAGGATGGGGAGTAAAAAAAGGAGGAGGAGGAGGAGGGGAGGGTAGTGAGGATGAGGAGGAGACCGAGGTCAAGGAGGGGGAGGAGAACAGGAGGAGGAGGGAGGAGGAGGGCAGGGAGGGGAGGCGAAACAAAGAAGATGTGGAGGCAGGAGGAGGAAGAGGTGGTGGTGGTACTCAACCTCTGGCCGAGTCCCATCTCCAATCGGATGACGTATGACCGCAATGCGCATAGATGGGGGCAAACCCCCTTGCGAAATTGGCAGTCGGCACTCCCGTCACGGCCGATTATCTAATCAAGAAACCTCATGGATACCGTCAGGGTCGGGAGCCCTCACGGAACCATCCCGAACAATGCGCTGTGGCACTAGGTCCCGAAAGCGGGCAAACAGACGTCTCAGCTCGCGCACACACACACACACGCAACCCGGATACGAGGGAGAAAGAAGGTACGACCACGGGGGCACAACGCCGTGGAGGACACCAAGGAAAGAGGGAACAACAAAGCGTGGAGAACCACCACAACGCCAAGAGAAGCCTTTACACTTAATTCTGCCCTCTACCCCGATCCTTACCCTTGCCAACTCGAGTTCTACGCTTTGCAGTAGCCTCGGGAAGGGCCCATGAGCCCGAAAACTGGGCTCGACACCTCTCCGAACGCACATTGCATAGGCCCCCATTCCCCCCACAGTATTTCCAGGGAAGGACTGCTGCCGAATGCTACTACTGCTACCCAGCAGACCACGATCGTGATCAGAAGTCAGAGTGAGGGGGCCGAACGGTCATTCACTGTCCCTGGGTGCGTGGCTGAAGTGGAAATCCGCGGTGCGGGTTTTCGTTGTTGTTGTTGTTGTTGTTTGTTGTTGTTGTTGTAGTTGTTTGTTGTTGTTGTTGTTGTTGTTGTTATTGTTGTTGTTGATGTTGTTTGGTGTTTGTTGTTTGTTGTTTGTTGTTGTTGTTGTTGTTGGTGTTGTTGTTGTTGTTGTTGCTGTTGTTGTTGTTGTTGTTGTTGTTGTTGTTGTTGTTAATGTTGTTGTTGTTGTTGTTGTTGTTGAACATTATTAATTCTAAAGAATAATTATTGTTGGGCCCCCTGGTGCGCGCCCCCCCCGCCGCGCCTAGGCCGCAGCCACGTTTTCATCATTTTCGTGAGGAAGCCTCAGGTAAAACGATGTCATCCAGATTGTTTTGTTGTAATCCGCTTTCCCTGGCAAAAAACACTATAAAAAATTTCTTGCTTATAATAAAATTTCAAGAATCCCTTGCAAAAAATAAGGTAAAGTGGACATTCGCGCGCGCAAGACGAAATCCTTCCAAAAGCTTAGTGTTCGGAGCGATTTCAACATAAAAACATCAAAAAACCAATGGTTTTTCAACAAAAAAATGTCAAAATCTCATCCCGCGCGCTCTTGCGGATTCGTAGGAAACCCAACACTTTTTAAACATTTCTGTCAAACGGGCTTTTGCGAGCAACTTTTTCGAACTTCTGCGACAACGGTTGCGCACCTGCCAGGGCCATCATCCCTGTCAAATAATACCATGCGGGACACATTCGTTTTTTCTTCGCGCGCGCACGCCGAAATCTCCAAAAACCATTGGGTTCTGTGGGTGTGTACCCCACGCCAGTGTAGTAGCCACGGTCGTCCGCACGCCACGAAGTGAAGTGTCCCAACGTCATAGGGCGGGAAGCTGGGTTTGGGTGGTCGCGAAGAGTCGTTTGGATATTTGGTAGAGCTTGTAATGCCCCCCCACGAAGTGGGGGTATTGCCTGGTGTCGTATGAAAACCCTGGCACTGGGGAGAACACCACGCGTTCGGGTAAAATGATTGTTGTTGTTGTTGTTGTTGTTGTTGGTGTTGAACATTATTCCTTCTAAAAGAATAATTATTGTTGGGACCCCTGGTGCGCGACCCCCCGCCGCGCCTAGGCCGCAGCTACATTTTCATCATTTTCGTGAGGAAGTCTCAGGCAAAACGATTGGTACCGGATCCGGTTTTTTGTTGACGCGTTTTCCCTTGCAAAAAACACTATAAAATGAAAATTCTTGTTCTTACTTGATCAAATTGCAAGAATCCCTTGCAAAAAATAAGGTAAAGTGGACATTCGTGCGCGCAAGACGAAATCCTTCCAAAACCTTAGGTTTCGTAACGATTTTAACATAAAAACATCAAAAACCCAATGGTTTTTTAAGAAAAAAATGTCAAAATGTCCTTCCGCGCGCGCTGTCCGAATCCCACAAAACCAATGGTTTTTCAACATTTATGTTACATGAGCTCGCGCGAGCTACTTTTTCTTGTTCTAACATAATCAAATTTCAATAATCCCTTGCAAAAAATAAGGTAAAGTGGACATTCGCGCGCGCAAGACGAAATCCTTCCAGAACCTTAGGTTTCGTAACGATTTCAACATAAAAACATCAAAAACCCAATGGTTTTTCAAAAAAAAATGTCCAAATTTCATCCCGCGCGCGCTGTCCGACTCCCACAAAACCAATGGTTTTTCAACATTTATGTTACATAAGCTCGCGCGAGCTACTTTTTCTTGTTCTTACATAATCAAATTTCAACATCCCTTGCAAAAAAAAAGTAAAGTGGACATTCGCGCGCGCAAGACCAACAAAAAACACGACGATCTCAGGAACTTGCCCCAAAAATGTGACCAACTCCGCTCTCTCTGTCTCTCTCTCTGTCTGCTCTCTGTCTCTCTCTCTGTCTGTCTGTGTCATGTATTGTATGTCACAATTGCAGGATGCTGGGCACACGCGCGCCCCGAATAAGTGACCAAGTTCTGTGGGTGTGTACCCCACGCCAGTGTAGTAGCCACGGTCGTCCGCACGCCACGAAGTGAAGTGTCCCAACGTCATAGGGCGGGAAGCTGGGTTTGGGTGGTCGCGAAGAGTCGTTTGGATATTTGGTAGAGCTTGAACTGCCCCCCCACGAAGTGGGGGTATTGTCTCGCGTCGCATGAAAACCCTGGCACTGGTGAGAACACTGAGCGTTCGGGTAAAATGATTGTTGTTGTTGTTGTTGTTGTTGTTGTTGTTGTTGTTGTTGTTGTTGCCGTCGTCCCACCCACAACCCGCCCCGCGACACACCCGCGACCCACCCGCGACCCCCCCGCGACCCACCCGCGACCCCCGCGACCCACCCGCGACCCCCCCGCGACCCCCCACCCCACCCGCGACCCACCCGCGACCCACCCGCGACCCACCCGCGACCACCCGCGACCCACCGCGACCGCGACCCGCGACCCACCCGCGACCCACCCGCGACCCACCCGCGACCCACCCGCGACCCACCCGCGACCCACCCCGACCCGCGACCCACCCGCGACCCACCCGCGACCCACCCCGCGACCCACCCGCGACCCACCTTCGATTCAAGCCACGTTCAAGGTACAAACCACCATTTTCGGCGCCGGCGGCTGGTTTTTTTTGCATTCCTTCCAGGTGGAGAGCCCGCGACCCACCTCGCGACCTACTCGCGACCCAAACCACGTTCAGGGTACAAACCACATTTTTCGGCGCCTGCGGCGGCCATTTTTTGCACTCGTTTCATGGAGAGCCCGCGGCCCACCCGCGGCCACGTTCAGGTACAAACCAATTTTGTCGGCGCCTGCGGCTGGCATTTTTTGCATCCGCTCCCCGTGGAGAACCCGCGGCCCATACGCGACCCATTCCACGTTCAGTGTACAAACCAATTTGTTCGGCGCCTGCGGCGGGCTGCTTTTGCATTCCTTCCAGGTGGAGGTGGAGGTGGAGAGCCCGCGACCCAAACCACGTTCACTGAACAAACCAATGCCGCACAAACGAGGCGGCGGATTTTTGCATGCCGCCTGAACCCGCAACGACCTCTTCAAGCCCCGCGCATCCACACCAGCCCGTCCAGCATCTTTGCCCTGGCGAGTTGCCTTGATCAGAGAAGTCGGGGAGCATAACGTGGAAAAAAGGATTGCGTTGCCATTATCTTGGGAAAGGAGGGGGAGGCAGGAGGAGTAAACAGGGGACGAGGAGGACGCGAAAGAAGAGAGGATGTAAGGAGAATGTGGAGAAAGAGGAGGAGGAGGAGGAGGAGGAGGAGGAGCAGGAGGAGCAGGAGGAGGAGGAGGAGGAGGAGGAGGAGGAGAAGGAGCAGGAGGAGCAGGAGGACGAGGAGGGGGAGGAGGGGGAGGAGGAGGACGAGGAGGGGGAGGAGGGGGAGGATGATGATGATGATGGACGACAATGGGAGGACGATGCTGGAGGCCGATGAGGGGGTGGACGACAATGGGAGGACGATGATGGAAGGACGAGGGGGGGAGAGGGAGGACGAGGAAGAAGAGGAGGAGGAGGAGGACGAGGTGGAGGAGGATGACGATGACGATGACGACGAGGACGAGGACGAGGAGGAGAGGAGGAGGAGGAGGAGGAGGAGGAGGAGGAGGAGAGCGCCATCGACAGGAAAGGTGGGGGCCACGAGGTCCGCCGGCTCGACGACGCCCGCGTCGCTCGCGCCCGCCCCCTCACTCTTATCCGCAATGGCGGGGTGCTAGGGGCGGGTAACTCCTACAACCTCTTGTGCTTGCTGCTCTTCATCATGTTCTGCAGTGAGTTCTGGATCTTGCGCTCTGGACCTCCCCTCGGCGGCGGACCTGGCTTGGCCTGGGACCCCAACTCTAGGAAACAATGCGAGGCACGGAGGTTGATTGGCACGGTCAGCATGTTGGGTGAAGTTCCGATGGGCACGAACGCACGAATGTAAAAATACTGCCTCACCTTGATCGTAGACGCCATACTGTTTTGGGGGAGTGTGGGCACGATGTTTGAGGGTCCATCTGGTCGAGGTATTCTCGAACCAGCTTTGCTCCCCAAGAGCTTCTTGCCCCGGCAGTAACAAGGAGGAAGTATGGAGGACGAGGAACGTGCGCTGGGTTTCCGAGGAGGCGCCTGCGTTCGGCTTCATCCTCTTCCCCTCTCGTCACGCCCCTGGCATCCATCGCCTCAAAGCAGGAGGGGGAAGGAAAAGGGCCGAGGAGGCTCCCGGAGTCTCGAGCAGGGGGAAGGTGGAAGAAGTAGGAGGAATCAGGGAGAAAGGGAGCGATGAGGAGGACGGAGAAGGAAGATGAGGAGGAAGGGGCTCGAGGAGTGAGGTTCCAAACTTGAGGTGCCTCACTGCGTCCTATTCGCTTGTTGGAGACGAATATTGGATACAGTCATCGGCCTGACCTGAGGAACGACACTTTAGGAACGAAGCCCCTTTTTTTCTAAGGGATAGCGCACAAGTAACGATGCGTAATACACGATGCACAAGGAAAAATCATGCAAACCGAAGGAACGACCGAGCCCCGCTCTGAAAAGCAAGTACTCCTTCCTCAAGCAGCTCGCTGTACATACTCGCTCCTTGCAACGGGATAGAGGAAGGATGAACTCAAAATGTCTATTGTGGTTTAATGAGCAACGTCTCATTACAAAACACATACTCGTCCGTCCTTAGAGAAGTTGGGCATCGAATGGGGGGTGGGAAGGGGAGGAGGGAGGAGGGGAGGAGGAGGGGGAGAGAGGAGAGGAGGAACGCGGGGCACCGTCTCTTCAAAACGAGGACCCAACACCACAAGATGGGTGGGACATCCGCCTGTCCGTTGTTAGAAAAGTTGGGCATCGACTGGACACCGCCGTGGGATCTGAGGGCCCTGTCGCCGCGGCAGGGCTCTGGGCCACAACTGCGGTGGGCTCAGCCAGGGATGGCGCACAGACGTAATCGGTGATTCTGTAGTCGGTGATTGAACTGCGCGGAGGTAATTTCGGGGATGGACACCCCCCCTTTAGTAAAACGTGGTGTAGTGCAAACGACCTCGGGCCCAAACCTGGCGGGCACGATCCTGGAAAATGACGGCCGCGGCGCCTTCTGGAGAACCGAAAACGGACAATTCACTAATCGATGTGTCAGAGAAGGAGGTCTGTCCACCCCCGATAATTGAAGGCTCCACGCGCGTCCGCAGCCAGGAGAGAATGCGCGGCCCGCACGAGGCCATTGCAGGCGTGTTCCACGCGACGACGGCGGCGGCGGCGGCGGCAACGCGGACAGGAGCAAGGCCGTCGGGGGGCGCCTCCACCTCCAGAGTTGACACCCTCGAGTCCGCTTACCCCCCATTCTGCGGGGGTGGTGGCAGGACGAGGCTGCGGAAGTCGGCGGTGGACAAACCTCCCTTTAGCAAGCCTCTCTTTAGTGAAAACGACCTAGGACCGAAACCGACGGACCTGGACCAGTAAAAATGACGGCCGCGACGCCCTCTCGCGAAGCGAAAACGGCCAATTCGCTAATCGACGTGTCAGGGTAGGAGGTCTAGCAATCTCCGAGGAAGGGGAAAGGGATTACTACACCGACCTTGCAGACGTGCACCATCGGATTTCTGCATGGATTTCTGTCCATGCAAAACCCCGGAACAACGAGCGAAAAACGAAGTCAATTTCACGTGGATTTGTGTTAGTCTCTATCCCCGGCCCAAATCAAATCCGCGAGAAATTCACTTCGAAATCCGGAACGAAATTCTCCAGGACACTCCGGACCCACCCCATTGTTTTCCAGACGAAATCCGATCTGCGATGTTGGCCCCCTGAAAGGGAGAGACAAGGAGAGGAGCCTCCACCCCTCTCATCCTTCCCGTCTCTCCTCTTATCGCTTCGCCTCTCCCGTTGCCGTCGGGAACCTCTTCTTGGGCTGTCGTGGCGGCTGCCCTGGCGACGCGCTGTCCCCTGCAAGTGGATGGTGTGTCGCTTCGTCCCGCGGGGCGGAAGGCTGGGAAAGGCTTGGGACGCTGATCGCCGAAGCGTGGCGTGCCAAAACCGGCGGAACGACACGCTTAGCCAAAGTCCTTGCCGATTCGCATACTCCCTACTCTTATCTTATCGCACACACTCAACCCTCAAAATCCCACCAGCCCTTTGGGCGTGAGTGGTTTAGAGAGCTCTCTCTGTTCTCAACCCCCCTTCTTCCCCTTCGGGGAGGGGTTTACCCCTTCCCCTACCCCCTCCCCCTGGGCCTGGAGAGGGCGCCCCGCGGGTGGTTGGAAGGGTCTTTTTCGACTCCTGGGAGGGTTAAAAAACGACACCCCTCACGAGGATTCCGGCCCCGACGGGGGGAGGCAGAAAAATGCTCCCCTCTTCCTTGAAGCCAGAATCATTGACTTTACCACGGTTTTGGCCCATTTTGGCCTTCTGAAGGGGCAACGCTAATTAAAGCTCCCCTCTTCTTTCAAGCCAAAATCATTGATTTTACTAAGGTTTTGGCCCCATTTTGGCCTTCTGAGGGGGCAGCGCTAATTAATGCTCCCCTCTTCCACGAGAAGCCCGAACGACTCACACCAGGACGAAGAGCCCGAACGACTCACACCACGAAGAGCCCGAACGACTCACACCAGGAAGAAGGGCCCGAACGACTCACACCAGGACGAGAAACCCCAAACGACTCAAACCACGAGGAGCGCTTTCTCTCCCTCCTCCTCCGCCTCGTCCTTCTCCCGCTCCCACCACAAGGAGGATGTACAAGGAGGCGGGAGGAAGGAGGAACAGGGGAGATATGCGGGGGCAGGCGGAAACACGCCTGAAAAACACGACTGTCGGCATGCTTCGCTAGAGTTGCTGTTTTGAGATGGGCTGGTGGGGATACGCGAAGCGTGAAGAATTAGGACGCCCCATAAGGATGCAGGGCCCTCGGAAGGTCATGCTGACACTTTGCGAGCGGGGCGCGGCCAGCGAACGCGGCAAATTGTACCCTTTGCGGGTACACTTGCTCATCCTCACTATGCGGGTTGACTGTACTCTCTCCTCCTCTTATCGCACACCCTCTTCTCTCCTCTGGCCTCCTTTTATTCCCAAACCTCTGTTTTGGGGCGGGAGCTTGACCATAAGAAACATTCCACAAGAAACCCAACCTTGAGAACCCAGGACGTCCATTGATTTTGTGCGTAAGAACATCTCGCTCTCCATAACCAAACCATCGGAACCGAAGCAACCCAGGACACTCTGGAGGCAAGCAATGTGTATCTTGGCATGGGTTTTCACTGTTGAACACCGTGGTCACGTCCTCCTTCCTTCTCGCCCCCTTCCCGCCCCCCCCCCCTTGGGGTCTGCGACTGGGAGGGCCAGCTTAGTGCGGTGCTATGCAGATCAGAGCAGGACCTCGCCAGTACTTGCGGGCTGCGATCTGCGAAACTGTCGCATGTTTCGAATGTTGTTGGGGGGGCAACACAATGGGGCTCCACCCGAATCCAAATTAGATCTCGCAATGCCTGAAAGGTGCGATCTGCGAAACCGTCACCACTTTCGAAGGCTGGTAGGGGGCAACACAGAGGGGCCCTACCCAGGTTCTGATTAGACCTGGCAATCCCTGCGGCGCTGCGGTCTGCGAAACTGTCGCCACTTTCGAGGGCTGCTGGGGGGCCAGTAGAGCGGGGCCCTACCCAGACTCGTATTCGACCTCGACACCTCTGGGCCTGCGATCTTCAAAATTGTCGCGACCTTCGAGGGCTGCTGGGGGGGGGGCACCCAGAATTTGACTAGACCTCGCCATCCCTTGGGGGGTGCGATCTGCGAACTTGTCGCCACTGAGTGCAGTGCTGCGCACATCAGAGCGGGACCTCGCCATCTCCTGGAGGGTGCGAAGTGCGAACATGTTGTTTTTTTGTTTGGAGGCTGCTGGGGGCTCCAGCGGAGTGGCGTCTTAAGCAGGTTCCGATTCGATTTCGCCATCCCTGGGGGGCTGCGATCTGCGAAACTGTCGCCACGCTCGAGGGTTGCTACGCGGTCCAGCATAATGGGGCCCTACCCAGATTCAGACTCGACCTCTCTATCCCTAGGGGGATGCGATCTGCGAAACCGTCGGTTCTTTCGTGCGATCTGCGAAACGGTCGTCAATTTCGAGTGATGCTGGGGAGGCCCGCACAGCGGGGCCTTGCCCAGATTCTGTTTCGACCTCGACATCCCTGGGTGAGCTGCGATCTGCGAAATTGTCGCACCTCTCGAGGCTGGGGGGGTCAGCAGAGCGGCGCCCTACCCAGATTCAGATTAGACCTCGCCATCCCTGGGGGAAGGCGATCTGCGAAATTGTCGCCACCTTCGAAGGCTGCAGGGGGGGAGCTGAGTGCAGTGCTGCGCAGATCAGAGCAGGACCTCGCCATCTCTGGGGGGGGGGGCGAACTGCGAACCTGGGGTTCCAGCGGACTGGCGTCCTAAGCAGTCGCCATCCCTGGGGGGGTCTCAGATCTGCGAAACTGTCGCCACTCTCGAGGGCTGCTGGGGGGCCCAGCATAGTGGGGGTCTTACGCGGATCCAGATTACAACTATCCATCCCTGGGTGGGGGTGCGATCCGCAAACTTGTCGCCGTTTTCGAAAGCTGATTGCTTGCATACCTCGAAACATTATCTCTATCCTTCATTTGACCGTCTTAGTTGTCACTCTCGTTCTGCTGCCATGTCCCCTTGCTGCTGCCCCGCAAACTTTTCGACCTGCCTGTCCGCCTTCCCCTGTTAGTCTTGGCCCCCCTGTCCCCTCGACCTAGGGGGCTCACGAATCGCCTCCATCTACGCCGTGCACGTTGATCGGTATCCTACGGGCCGCGCACCTCGCGAGCCTTCCACATTCGGGGGCGCGCAACTATGGATTAGCGACGGATGCCGTTTCCATGGGAAATCGCTGATTTCCGCGGCGAAAATCCCTCGGGCGGGTGGTGATGGGATGGCACCTGCAAAGGGACCCATGGGCACGCACATGAGTAGACACGAGTCCGAAGATTCTTCATATCCTCACGCATATTGGGTTTTCGTCTTCGCCCAATGTTTTCCATAGTTCCCCATCTGTGATTGTTCGTCTAGGGCCTAGGGATCGACGAAAAGGTGTGTCAATGTGATTGTTCCACTCCTGAACAAAAAAATGGGCGGTGAAGGAGAAGGCTCGAAAGATAGCCTTTAGGACCCTTTTAACGTTCCTGCTGGCTGCAGAGGGGGCATCCCTTGTGGGCGCTTTCCTTCACTCCCCATTTAGGAAAGCCCCCATCACCTCCTGACCGAATCCCGCCGCCGATTTCGGTCTGCGGCGGCCACGGTGTTTCGCGGGTCACTCTCGCGAGGGTTTGCAGCGCCTCACAGGCGGGAGGTCCAGAAGAGCGGCCGGTGCGGCTGCCATGAAAAGCGCTGGGTGGGGAACCGAACAAATTAGAACCAACTCCTGGGAGGCATTCGCTAGAACGGGTACGGCCACTAAGCCGGATCAATGTTGGAACGGAGCAGGAATAGGCCGCATTGGGCCCAAGAGCAAGCCGGGTGGAGCTGGACTACGTGGGACATACCAGCTCGACTCTGAATTCAGCCTCCCAAACATCGCATCCTAAGCAAGACGGAGGGGCAAAGTGAAACGACGGCTCGACCTCCTCCTGCTCCTCCTTCTTCGCATCCTCCTCGTTCCATTCCGTTGCGCCCCGTGCCCCCCATCGCTCTAAAGAAAATGCGGACAATTATGATGACGATGATTGTGGTAGCGACGGCGATGACAATGATGCAGATGATGACGATGATGGCGAGGATGGTGGTGGTGACAACGATGTCGATGACATGGATGATGGTAATAAATAGCTTGGCGAGGCTGCAAACGATGATGATGGTGATGGTGATGGCGGTGATGTCCATATTGGAGTACTGGCGCGTGTGATGGTGATGCTGAAAACGATGTGGTGGTGATGATGATACTGGCGTCGGTGACGGTGATGATGCTATTGGCGTCGGCGACGAGGAGGATGACGCCGACGGTGACAATGACGATTCTATGTCGACGATGATGCTGATGATGGAGACGATTCTGATGACCATGGTGCTGACGATGGCGAATGCGACGACGACGATGATGACGATGATGGTGCCGCGAATAACACACATAAAAAACATAATGGAAGCGCGAATAGCTGTCGACGTCAGCTATATTTCGCAGGGTCAATGGGGCCTCGGCGGCATGCAAGCGTCCAAATGTGGAAAACGAGGCGGCGCTTTAACCGAATGATGTTTGAACTCAGCGGGCAGCCGAAACTGGGAGAAACCCGAATGGCACAGGAGAGGGCCAGAGTAGGAGCGAGTCTTTATGTTCGGCGATGACGGGCGTCATTGGGGGGGGGAGGGCGGGGGGGGGTAGGACATGACGCCCCCCCCCGCCGTGTGGCTCCGGCACCACAGCCGCGCCCGCGCGCACGACGCGACGAGCGACGAGTGACGAGCGACGACGACGACGCGAGCAGCATGTAAGTGGCGATCTGCCCACTGCGCCTGTGTACACCACAACGCTCGCGTGCACCACACCGCGCGTGTGCACCACAGCGCCTGCGTACACCGCAACAGCCGTGTGCAACGCACCGCCCGTGTATATCACAATACTTGGGAACACTACGGTGCTGGCGTACATACACCGCAGCTGCCATGTGCAACACAACGCCTGTGTACACCACTTTGCTTGCGTGCGCCGCAGCGCCTGTGCACGCCACAGCGCCTGTCTACACCACAGCATCCGCGTGCAACGCAGTGCTGGTGTACACCACAATGCACGCATGCATAGGACGCGTAGAAGGAGCATGTACTTCAGGATCTGCGCGGACAACGGAACGCCACGCCAGGAAAGTTCTGATAATCGAATGCGACGTGTTTCCCTCCTCCCTCCTCCTCCTCCTCTTCCTCCTCCTCTCCTCCTCTTCCTCCTCCTCCTGCTCCTTTTCCTCCTCTTCCTCCTCCTCCTCCTCCGCCTCCTTTTCCTCATAATTACCCCCCTTGTCGCGCGGCTAGGCATTACAACGCACGTGCGCATCTCAGCGTGCACCGCACAAAGGTCGATTGAATCGGTCCACTTGGTTCTCGGGCGGCCAGTTTAGCTGGAGCCTCCTGGACGCAAATGGGAGTCAGGGTGATGCGTGCGGACTCGGGGGAACTCGTAGATTCCAGCGACGCTCCTTCGTCCATGAGGAGTTGTTTTCCATTGTTTTCTCTGGAATCCACACGCGCTCCATTTTGTCACAAGGATTCCTTCTGAATTTCTGTACACAACAATGGTGTTTTGTCGCACACGGCTGATGTGGTGCACACACGCGCCGTGGCGTACACACGCGCTGTAATGCACGCAGGCATTGTGGTGTACACTGGTGCTGTGTTGCGCACGGATTATGTGGTGTACGGAGGCGCTGTGGTGTGCACAGGAGCTGCTGTGTTCGCAGGCGCGGTAGCACAAACTGACGTTGTGTTGCAGGCGGTTGCTGTGGTGTACATCGGCGGTGTGGTGTACACAAGCGCTGTGGTGCACGCGGGCACTGTGATGTACACAGGCGTTGTGGTGCATATCGCCACCTACATGTTCGTGCTACCTGTCCTCCGTCACTCCTAAGCATTCCCAGACGCCGCCGGCGCGAAACGTGACGTCATCGACCCCTTCCCCCCCCCAGATGATTGCCGTCATCGGCCCGGACTTAAAAACAGGCTCCAGCCGCGTCCGCGCGCACGACGACGATGAGCGACGAGCGACGAACCACGAGCGACGACAACGGACGACGACGACGACGACGACGACGACGACGCCTGCGGACCAGAAGCCTATGCGGATTCCTACGCGGACACCTACGCAAATCCCAATGCGCACGGCGGCGGTGCCCGGAGCGCACTGGGGGGGGGAGCGTTACGTCATAGGGGGGGTGGGGGGGGAACGGGGGCCATGACGCCCGTCATGCCCCAAGCAATAAAGAAACGGGCTCTAGGTCCTGCCAGGCCGAAAACGGACCCTGGGGACAATAACGCTGACGAATCGAGCGCCCAGGCTGCTCAATTATGATGCATATTTTTCACGCTGTAGGAGACGCGGAAGGTACGTTTCCTGTAGGTTCCTGTTTTCTGCCCTGCCTAAAGTTCACGTTGCAGCAGAGCGATCAATTGCGGCGCGGAGGAGGATGAGGACGAGAAGGGGAGGGCGAAAGCGAGGACGAGGAGGGGAGAAACACATGCGGCGGCAGCAATCGGACTCAAGCCTGGGAGACCCAGGCGACGAAGTCAATGACCAACCGCGCCGCGAAGTTGACGACGAAGAAACCAGCGCGCCTCGCAAAGTCAGCGTCGCGCGCGCTCGCACTGTCATTGGTATCGTCGCATTAGACCACTCAGAACTCAGAGAAAGAAGCCGCCGCACTTCTCAATGCAAGAGACCGTCTCGCATGTAATCGAAGCATAGAGTCCGAACAAACACTCCTCTGTTCTGCGGGCGCACAAGAACCTGAGACCCACCGCAATGCACGCCGCGGGCGCGGAGGGCGGCGGCGCTGGACTTCGCGGCGCAGGATTTGCGAGAGGCTCAATCATCGAGAGGGCGTTCTGAATCGTCTCTTCCACGGCCCCCGGCGGCGCGGCCCCGATTGCTCGCGAGGCCCCGGCGCGAGCGAGGGCGACGCCCGGGGCGCGCAACAAAGGCGTGCCCCGAGGCAGGGGGGTCTCGCCAGAGCCTGCGGGCTGCGTCGTCGCCATATTGACGTCCGCGAAGAAGATGCGGAGCTTCTTCTCGCTTGGGCTGCGGCGCTCGGCATGGCGGGCGAGGCGCGGCAAGGCTCGCGAGTCCCCCAGAGGATCCCGGGCCTGCAACTGGTCGCTAACTGTTGATCTCCTCGAGGGCGCGTTTCCCCGGCGCGCCCCCGCGCCTCAGGAATGCGCCCGCGGGCCCATCGGAGACGCGCAGGTCTGGGGGGGGGAGGGGGGGGGCGGGCATGTGGCCGCGACCCTCCTGCTTGACGGGCGCTGAGAACTGGCGGGTTGCTTCCAGTCCATCCTCGAGATCGGGCGACTTCGCCTCCGCGAAGGACGCGTCGACCCCGACGGCCCGCGCGTTCCTCGCTGCCTGACTGCGCGCCAACGCTTGCTTGATGAGTGCAGGCGCTGTTCATTCTTGCTCGCGGAAGAGTCCTGCTTCGCGAATGCTGCCGAGGCCCCGTGTTCCGATCTCATTGGGCGCGGCGCCCGCTGGCCTCCTGCCCGGGGCGCGGGCCAGACTAATCGCGCGCGCCGCCCTGAGCGAAGGAGCGCATCTTACGCGAGAAGGCCGAGTCCACGTCGCTCCCCCCTGAGGGGGGCCTTCGCGCAACCGAGACGAAGATGCGCCTTCTACCTTCCGCGGGGCCCGACTGCGACAAAAGTTTCGATGCGCTGCCCACCCGCGAACAGCGGCATTCTCAGCGACGACCACCCGCGGGGCAAAGGCGCCCAGGGGCGCAATGGGAGGCCAGGATTTCTAGCATCCGCTGAAAAAGGAAGCACCCCCACCTCCAGCATGGCAGAATCATTCATGATCAAACTGGCCACGCAGCCAGGGCGCAACCGCGCCCTCCTGCGCGAGCTTCGGCGAGGTTGCCAGACAGCGACAACGGGAGATGCAGGATCATCGTCGGCAGACTTGGCCAGACAAATGCCCGCCGTCTTGGAGAATAGCGGGCGCGCGGAAATTAGTTCAGGAAGTGGCGATCTGCGCTTCCAAATTCGCGCGGGCCGGCCCCATGAAATCTGCGACAAACTCATCGGGGCCCGAAGCCCCGCCCGTGAACTTAGCGTCAAGAAAAATCAGCCCCGTCTGCCACGCCCAGGTGGAATGCGCTCGGCAAACGGCGATCCCCGAGTGGGGGCGCATTGGCTACGCGAAAGAATTCACGCAACAATTCGTTCATTCGATTTTGGTAACAACATCCGTGAGACTTGGCCACGCCGCCCACCGCGGCAGCGCGTCGAACTTCCCCGGCCCCCGGGCGCCAAGCCGCGGCGTGGACGGCACAAATGGCAAATTCACGACGACGAAGGGGGGCGCGACCGCGCTCAGCGGGTTGACCCAGTCCGTAAAGCACGCCCATGTACACTGCGCGGCATGCATCTCTGAAGCCTGGTCAAAGTTCATGTAGAAAGCGCGTGCCTTCGTCTGGCCTCGTCATCTGACAGTGGCCGAGCGCAACTGCAACCGGCGCGAGACTGAAAGCGGCCGCAGAGACCCCTGCACATGGCAAGGGCGAGCAGCGTCGCAATGATTGTCGGCGCGGCCGGGGGCCCGATCTTGCTCCCGAGGCCGACGAGAGGTTTTCTTCTGGGAATCATGCCGCGGCCTGATCACCCTCCGCCGCATTTCACCTAGTGCGCCAGGGGCCGAGACCGAGCATCTACAAGCAGCTTATTTGGGATACGTCGCAGCACCTTCCAGATCTCTGCCCTCCTTTATTACCGCCGAGTCGCAGTTGCTCGTGCCAGCTGGGAGTGGCGCAGCACTTTTTACTTCATATTCAAATACATCAATAGCGATCACGCCGAAACGACCTTCAGAATCCAGGAATTTCCAGCAGATTGGCTAACTCAGCGGCAGAAGGAGCACGCATGCGAACTAACATACAAACATTGCGGCTTGAGCCGACACCTGTTCCAACCAGCTTCCGAGACAACGTTTGTCTATCCGCGCGCCGTCGGGGTCGCCAAGCTTCGCGTATTTGGTCTGTCCAATTGCGATGGAAATGCCTGCGCCGCGGTCGCGCGCAACCGCTCAGCCGAGCGGCTAACTCGCGGATTCGCAAATCATGGTGGGCAGTATGGGCGGCAAAAAGCGCAATCTACCACGGAGAGAAATCAGTTCCGGCACTTGCCGCCGAAGTTCTCCAGTTTCTTCATCCATGCAGCTGCAGCGGGAACCGCCACTTGAAGAAACGCAGCATCGCAGTTGCTCGATTTGCGGGGCTTCGAAATAGCCAAGACTAGATGTTGGGAACGAACTATGCGATTTTCGACATCACCCAAGAGACCCTCACGAAGTCCAGGCGTTTGAAGGGCGAAGGCTTCACGGTCGCGATCGCACGCGGGCTTCTTCATAGCAAATGCGGCCAAAAGCCAGTTCAATCTTCACACGTTGCATGATCTAGCAGACCTTCAGATCCAGGCGCGACTTGCATCTTCTTTGCAAGACGAATCATACTGTGGCATTCAACAGTATGTTCACGCACCAGTCTGTAGGACCAGGCAACCAACGCGTGAGATGATGCTCTGCTGACATTTAAAACGTAAGACAACAACTGTGAAACGCACTTGGCATGAACAAGTGATGACCTTGGAGCAATTCTCGAAACGCCTTGGCAATGCACCCCATCCTGTGGGCGGTGCGAAACACAATGCAGTCGTACTGGTCCGGGTTTCCGCCAGAAACATATGATTCACATTGATATAAATGACCGGCGTACAGCGGCACGGAAGACCTGCGAGAGCGCCCGATGCCAATTGCATCCGACATGAAACTGTGCTTCGCCATGCGTCAGCCCAGCGCCCCACCGAACTGGGATGAACGTAGATGGCTAGAACAGCTAGGTCGTAGCCCTTTCCGATCAAGCGTATCATACCACCTCGACCTTGCGCGGCAGCAGGAGGCTGAGACATGTAGTTTGCCGCGCTGGGAACGTTTCAAACTGTATCCACTAGAAACACCACAGAAACTGTTAGTGAACATGCCTCGAGCGCAGCTGAAGTAGACGAAATGGTGCGCCCCTTCTTTTTGCGATCGCGTCGAGACGTGATGAAGCGCTCTGAGACGAGTGCCAACAAGTTTCACCAGCACCGTCGAGCGCATCTGGGTGCCGATCGCATGGACACGGCGCGTCTGCATCAGCGAACTTGGGCTGCAACCAACGATCGGCACTTGCCGCAAGACCCCGTCCTGAAAGCCCAGCGCGAGCTGCTCGACCAAGCAACGCACGACTCCTTCCAAGCCCATCAAGAGAAGCGGGATGCGTTAGTCTGGTAGGTGCAAAAGGGCCGACATCGCTCTTCGATCTCCTAAATTCGGCGATGATGATGACGATGATGTTGATGATGATGTTGGTGATGATGTTGATGCTGATGGTGATGATGATGGAAATGATGAGGATGATGATGAGGATGATGATGATGGTGGTCGTGGTGATGGTGATGGTGATGAGGATGATGACGACGATGACGATGATGACGATGTTGGCAACGATGGTAACAATGACGATGATGACATCGATGATGATGCTGATGCTGATGCTGATGCTGCTGATGCTGATGCTGATGCTGATCATGATGATGATGCTGATGATGATGATGATGACTGCTTTTATTCTCGCGACCTTCAGGGATCCCGCGGGGTCCGCGGGGATCTCCGCGGGGGCCTCCCGCCAGGGACCTCCCACCGCGTGGCCGCGCGGAGGAGGCCCCCCCCCGCTCCACGAGTGAAGGGGCCCAAGGACACACAAATAAATACACACAAAGAAAAAAATCCTCATATTTTCTTATATTTTCTGGGTCTCTGTCTTCCCCCCCACTTCCCATATTTTAGTATATTTTCTGGGGAATCGAGGATTAAGTGTGTCAGTGTGTTTTTTCCTCTCCTGACCCCCGCCCCACGAGGGGGGGCCCGGCGGCGCACCCGGCGGGCCCTGAGCCTCCCGAGGATACAGGGCCGCCACGTCGTGCGCGAGCCCCCCGCCGCCGGGGCCAGGGCGGCGCTCGGACACCGCGCTGGCGACGCCCTCGCGGGGTCGTCTTCGTCCGCCGCCGTCGCCGCCGTCGCGGTCCGTCGTCGTGGTCGTGCGTCGTCGTCGGCCATGGTCGTCCGTCCGTCGTCCGTCGTCGTCCTCCCCCATTCGCCTCCACACCCTCGTCCTCCGAGTCCCTCCTCCTCACCTTCCTCGCCACCCTGCTCCTACTCACTCCGCGCTCAAGTTCCTAGAGGTATCGATAACGGCAGCACTGCTAATACATTCAACGATCGTAACCGAATGATGCTTACGACTTCTCTCGAACCGCCTAAAGGCCATCTCCCTCCTCCTCCCTATGATGCCAACCCCTGCCACTGCGTCCTCCTCGTCTTCCTGCCTTTTCCCCACGAAGCACCTCATTCTCCTCCCCCTCCTCCTCCTCCTGCTCCTCCTCCTTCCCGCTCGCTTTACATTTCCTCTTCCCGACGACAGCAGTGACAATGACGGTGACGGACGACGACGACGACGACGACGACGACTGCAACGGCGGCCTCGACGACAATAACAGAAGAAGTGTCACGGAGACGACGCCCGACGGCAACGTAACGGCGGACCACGACGACAAACAGACAGACAACATGAACGACGGACGACGGCGGCGACGACGAATGACGGCAACGACGAACGACGACGACCGACAAAGGACAACGACGACGCCGCCGGCGACGAACACGGCAACAACGGCGGCAAGAGAGTCGAGGAAGCTGACCCCTGGACCTACCTGTCCTGGATCGAGTTCTGACCAGAAACTAGAGGAGCTCAAAAGGCAGAGAGCAAGTCCAAGAACCTCAGCGACCCTCCAGCCTCGACCGCCGACCGAAGACGACACCGGCTACGGCGAAGACGACGACGACGTCGCCGACCGCGACGACGACGCCGAAGAAGACGACGACGCCGGCGACGACGACATCGCCGGCGACAACGACGACCACGACGGCGACGACGACGACGACGACGAGGGGCAACGTCGGGGAGTCCAAGGAGGGAGGGACGGGCTCAGGGGGGGAACATCGACCTGGAATCGGCGACACTGAAGGGGCACAGAAGAACAAACAAAGAAATACGCACAAATCCCCGGATTCCCAATATTTTCCATATGTTCTGGAGTTTCGTCTTCCCCACCACTTCGCATATTTCCCTATATCTTCCTGGGAGTCGCCGATGAATTATGTCTGTGTGTCGTTTCCCCTCCTGAGATTCATCGCCCATGGATCGGCGAATTCGGGCCCCTGGTAGCGAATCTGAATTTTCCTGGGCGGGGTGGGGCTATCGGGCACCTATCTATCGCGAGGAGTGCATGCCTGGGGGTCGATGGATCCCCCACTGAGTCTATCCCTGTCCCGGTGGTCTTCGGGCCATGCCTTGGGCCTCCGGCGGCCCTTCGGGACGATCGGGGCAAATTCAGACCGCCCTCGGCGAGGCGCAGCTGCTGGAAAGCACTCCGAGGCTAGAGCACCGCCGATCAGCGACGAAAGCGATCGAAAACATGAATCGATCGACCCCTGGATCTCTCCTAACGACGACGACGTCGACCTCGCCCAAAACGAAGACGGAGTCGAGCGGTGACAGAGCCGTGACAGACCGTGCGGTGGCACCCCTGGGACGCTCTCGGCGAGGCGCCGCTGTTGGAGAGCAACCCGAGGCAAGAAAACCACCGAGATCGGACGTCGTCATCGTCGTCGTCGTCGTCGTGGTCATCGTGGTCGACATCATCGACGTCGGAGGCGTCGTCGGCGTCGACGTCAACCGCCCGCGGCAGCGACCTCCGCCCGAAGGGGGCGCGCCTTCCGAGCGCCCGCCGCCTCGCCGTCGCCGCCGAGCCTGCCTGCGGTGCCGCCGCCGCCGCCGCTCTTCGCCGCCGAGCCCGCCGTCCGCTGTGCGTCGTCTTCCGGCGTCCGTCGTCCGTGGTCCGCCGACGGTGGCGACTGTGACGGTAGTCGTCGTCGTCGTGGACGTCGTCGTCTGTCGTCGTTGTCGTCGCCGTCCGTCGTTCGTCGTCCGTCGACGGTGGCGACTGTGACGGTCGTCGTCTGTCGTCGTCCAGCGTCCGTCGTCCGTCGTGCGTCGTCGTCCGTCGTCCGTCGACGGTGACCACTGTGACGGACGGCGACTGCGGCGGCGGCGGAGACGATGACGAAAACAGGAAGAGGGAGCGAAAGGGGAGTCTCCTCATCTGGAGTCCCTAAACGATGCGATGACAGACCAAGCGGTGACCTCAAAATCCCCGAGTACCTCACCGCACGGTCCGTCACAGGGTGGCTGTGGGACCTTGGAGGCCCGAAAAGCGCAGAGAGGGTCAGAACCACCTCACGGTCACCGCGCGGTGTGGACTCCGCAACCGTCCCGGGGCCCACAGGCCCTCCCGCATCTCCTCCTCTGGGCTTACGGGGGAGAAGCGAGGTCAGTCGCCCTCGCTCGCGGCGCGTCCGCGGCATGGGGCCAGGGGGGGAGAGAAAGGCGGATTCTTCAAGCGCTCTCCTCCTCCTTCTCCCCCCTCCTCTCCTCCTCCTCCTCCTCCTCCTCGCCATCGTGATCATTCATCATCATCATCATCATCATCATCATCATCATCATCATCATCATCATCATCATCATCACCACCACCACCACCACCACCACCACCACCACCATCATCATCATCATCATCATCATCATCATCATCATCATCATCGTCATCATCATCATCATCATCATCATCATCATTATCATCGTCTGTCTTCCTACGTGCGCTCCTTCTGTCATCCCCCCGTTTCCCTCCTCCTCCTGCTCCTCCTACTCCTCCTCCACGTCCTCCTCCTCTCTCCTCCTGGTCCACCGCCTCCTCCTGATCCTCCTCCTCCTCCTCCTCACCCTATCTCTCCTCCTCCTCCTCTTTCTCCTCTTCCTGCACCTCCTCCTCATCCTCCTCTTTCTCGTCCTCCTCCGCCTCATCATCCTCTTTCTCCTCTTTCTTGTCCTCCTCCTCCTTCCTCGCGGCGCGCGGCGCCCCCCCGCCCAACCACAGCCGATGGAGGGAGAAGGGTGTTGCTAGTCAGGTGTTGCTAGAAGTGCCCCTGGCCGAAGGTGCCCCAAGGATTTCCAAGGAGGCCCCGACGGCCTCCAGAGCACCCCTCGCGAGGCCCAGAAGGCCACGGGAGCTTAAAACAATGGAGCGGAAAACTGGGGGCACCTTGGGCCAGGGACACCTTTCGCAACGCCCGGCCCAGCCCACTGGTACGTTGAGGCGTGGAAGAACCCCAAGGCCTGTCTTATAGCGCTTTTCGATTTCCAATAAGGGACCACCTCTCCCTCTACTAGCATTATGTCGGGCATGTCCCCCTGCAGGCGGATTCTGGGCGAAAACTTGGAAATACCCCAAACATAGTCAAACATGAGTAAAACTCGATAATGTGTTGACTATTCTTGATTATTCGCCCTGTTGAGGGACAGGCCCGACTTAAGACAAGATTTGTCTTGTAGGGCTTCTTGAGTTCTAATCAGGGACCGCCTCTCCCTCTGCTAGCAGACTCCTGCGTGCATCGCCCACCTTGCCTTAGGTCGGGCAGGTCCCCCTGCAGTGGGACTTCCGACGAAAAATAACAAAACATCAAAACATGTTCAAACATGGTCACACACACACGCACACAAACAAAGCCTCAAAACATAGTCCCCCGACTAATTTTTTACCATTCTTGAAGATTGCCCCTGTGGAGGGACAGGCCCGACGTGACCCTTGCCCGAGGCCGCTGCTCTAGGGATGGAGGCCTCCAGCGCCCCCAGAGGGGAACCGACGCCCTCGGCCCCCAGGGGGCGCCCGATGGTAGGGAGCCCACAAAGGACGTACGCACCCAGCTATGTTTAGGTCGGGCGTGTCCTCCTACATGCGGATTTTTGGCGAAAGTGCAAGCATGGTCAAAACATTTTCAAACTCATAGAAAATGATGGAAAAATCGTCCCGAGAGTATTTTTCGACGTTTTTTTGATATTCCTCCTGTAGAGGGACAGGCCCGACGTACAGCTATGTGCATGAACAGGGCCTCTCGATCCGCGAGACCGGCCGCGCGATACAAACATTCGCGCAATGCGTACTCTCGAAACCAGCGTGGATTCATGTACGTGTACGTCCTTCTTCCGCTCCTGAATCTGGTGTGGGTGTAAATTGGCGCCCGAAGTTATCCGTATCGACCGCCGGCCGATGTCCCCGCAAGTCGATCCCAGACGGTGGCTATGGACACATCCCCGCCTCTGGAGAAGGGCACACTCCAAGTTGCTGGGAGGCAGGCAGATCAACACGAGAAACGAAGCGACAGGAAAGGAGGAAATGGCAAATGAGCGAGGGCACGAGGGAGGAGGTCAAGGGAGGGGAGGAGGGAGAAAAATGGGGGGGAAGAGAAGGGATGGAGAAGGACTGAGGGAGAGAGGGGACACACGGGGAACGCACGGAGGAAAACAGAAACACAAATGAAGGGAGCAGAAGGATGCTGGGGGAGAGCGGGAGAAGAGGGAGAGTGGATGGAAGAGTAGGGAGGAGAGGTAAAAGCAAGGACGGATATGGCCCAAGAGGCCACTCCAAGAGGCCATTCCAGGAGACCCCAGGAAGCCTTCGCTCAGAGCGGCCTCTGGTCCACGACCCAGGCAACGGTGGCGGGATGGGCCGAACGCCACTACCTCCGCCGCCCCCTGTTGGCAAGCCATAGGGTTAAAACCTTCGGGGGCGCGCAAACATAGATTAGCGATCCGTGGACTTGGCGAGCGGTCGCCCAAATCTATGGATCGGGGGAGGTGCCCCCCCAAAATGCGGCCAAGGCCGCCTCGTTCGGCGGCGGAACTCCGCAATTTCCATTGGAAACGGGGCCCGTCGCTAATCCACGCCCCCATGTTTGCGATCGCCTGGGAGGTTCTTGGTTCTTTTAGCTACCCCCGGGGCATCGGCCCAGCGCGCCGGCCACCCGGAAGGCCGCGCAAGCCGCCGAAACACATACCCAATCGGTTCCAAGACGGCCAAGATGGCCTCCAAGTTCGCCCAAGATGTTCCAGGATGGCTTCCAAGACGGCCCAAGAGGGTCCAAAATGACTCCAAGTCCGCCCAAGAAGCCGCTCAAACGGCCCAACATAGGTCCAAGACGGCCCAAGACGGCCCAAAAAGCCCCCAAGAGGCCTCCAAGACAAGCCCAAGAGACCCGCAGAGGGCCTTTAGGTAGGTTTTTGAAGGATTTGAGGATGTGTCCATTTTCGGCCTTCCGACGGCCCGAGACGGCCACAGAACCCCCCAAGATCGCCTCAAAATCGCCCAAGAGGCCTCCAATATGGCATCAGAACGGCCAAGTAGGCCCCCAAGAGGGCCCCAAGCCAGTCCAAACGGCCTCCAAGATGCCCAGGGTAGCCTTCAAGACTGTTCTGGAGCAGCCCAAGAGGGCCCCAAGTCGGCTTAGAGAGGCCCCCAAGACGGCTTCCAACGGCGTCAGACGGGCCAGGGATGTCCTGAGAGGGCCAAAGACGACCACAAGAGGCCCAAGAAGGCCCCAAAGATGCCTCCAAGAGACCCCCAGGAGGCGCCAAGAGTGCCCCCAGAGGCTCCCAAGATTCGCCACCTCCTCCTCGTCCTCCTCGGCCTCCTCGTCCTGCTCCTGCTCCTCCTCCTCCTCGGACTCCTCCTCCTCCTCCTCCTCCTCTTCCTCCTCCTCCTCCTCCTTCTCCCCATGCCGAAGACTTACGCAACCCCTGGGACGAATGTTGTGCAGAACGCACGGAGCGCCGGTCAGGGCGTGCGCCGAACGCACGCCCCACGAACACCCGCAAAATGCCCCTGGGGCTAGGTTGCCGGGGCGACACCGGCCTACGAGGCTCTTACCTCGCTCGCTGACACAAGCCGGCGGCGAGGCTGGAGGTCCTGCGGATCACGCCTCTACCTCGAGATCTCCCCCTTGAGGTAGGACTCCGCCCCGACCGCGGGCTTCAGATGGCCCTCTCGGCTGCAGGGGCCGGCAGTCTTGTTTCCGTTCGATTCGTCGGAGGTTGCGACCTCTGAGACACAGCCCGGCGGCAATGCCAGCGGTCGCGCACACCTGCCCCACCCACGAGGCACGCGCCTCCCGGGCACAGACTGGCGGCTATGCCAGAGGTTTCGCTTCCATGCGAGAGGTTCTGCCCTCCAGGACGCAGCCTGGCGGCAATGCCGGCGGTCCTGCACACCTGCCTCACCTACGCGAAAAGAGTTTTCTGGACACACCCTGGCGCCGCAACGCCAGCGGTCTTTCGTACTTGCGGCACGTCGGAGGGTCTGACTTCCGGGACGCAGCCCGGCGACAATGCTGGCAGTCCTGCACACCCACCCAACCCATGAGGCAGGCGCCTCTTGGACTCAGCATGGCAGAATACCAGTGGCCTTGAGTTCATTTTGTTGGAATGTTTGGGCACGACGGAGGTTCTGCGTTCCGGGACGCAGCCCGGCGGCAATGCCAGCGGTCCTGCACACCTACCCACCTACGAAGCAAGCGCCTCCTAGAATCAGACTGGCGTCGGAGGTTCTGCCCCCCGGACACAGCCTGGCGGAAATGCCGGTGGTCCTGCACACTCAATTACCACGAGGCATGCGCCTTCTGAGCACAGCTGGGCGGAAACGCCAGTGTTCGCGTTCACTTTCGACAACTCGGAGGTTCTGGCCTCGGGGACACAGCCCGGTGACAGTGCCAGCGGTCCTGCACACCCACCCCACTCACGAAGCATGCTCCTCTTGGACACAGCCTGTCGTCTCGTTGAAAGTATCCAGGACACACCCTGGCGGCAATGCCAGCGGTCTTGCACGCTTACCCCACCTACGAAGCCAGCGCCCACTGGACACATACTAGCGGAATTGCCGAAGGTCTTGTCTTCATTCGCTTCATTGGAAATTCGGTTATCGGGGACACAGGTCGGCGGCAACGCCGGCGGTCCTGCGCACTTACCCCACGTACGTGGCAAGCGCTTTCTGGGCACAGCCTAGCGGAAACGCCAGTGTTCCCGTTCAGTTTCGACAACTCGGAGGTTCTGGCCTCCAGGACACAGCCTGGCGGCAATGCCAGCGGTCCCGCACACTTAACCCACTCACGAGGCATGCGTCTCTTGGACACAGCCTGTTTCCATTCGATTCGTCGGAGGTTTAATCTCCGGGACATCGCCCGGCGGCAGTACCGGCGGTCCTGCACACCTACCCCACTCATATTCAGCTCTCGGGCACAGCCTGTTATTTTCATTCGATTCGTCGGACGTTATAACCTCCGGGAAATAGCCCGGCGGCAATGCCGGCGGTCCTGCACACCTACCCCACCCACGAGGCATGCAGCTCTCGGACACAGCCTGTTGTCTCATTCGATTCGCCGGACGATTTAACCTCCGGGAAATAGCCTGGCGGCAATACCAGCAGTCGTTCACACCTACCCCAGTCACGACGCATGCGTCTCTCGGACACAACCTGTTGATTTCATTTGATTTGTCGGACGTTTTAACCTCCAGGACATAGCCCGGCGGCAATGCCAGCGGTCCTGCACGCTCACCCAACCACGAGACACGCGCGTACGGACACAGACTGGCGGTAATGCCAAAAGTCTTATCTTCATTCGCATTCGCCATTGTCTGCACCCCCATTGAGTTCCCTTCTCCCCTCCATCACAACTCCCCCTACATTTCGGGAGCGGCCAAGAGGGGGGTGTCCAAGAGGGGGCGGTGCAAATCATGACCGGCGGCATGTGCGCGGCCCAGCGGGGGGGCCAGGGACGTAATGAAATAAGAAGAGGCGCCATGAAATCTGAGGAAATATCATGCCCCCCGCCATGATATCCACCCCCCCTAGTCATCATCCCCCTCTTTTCCGCCCCCGAACATTGCTCCTTCTTGCGCCGCTCGACCCTTCCTTCCCCCTCTTATCGGCTGACTCCCCCGCGCACCCCCTTTCACCTTATGACCGCTACTGTCTACTGTTGAGGGATAAAAAAACGACCCTACCCTGGGTTACAAGTGCGTGGTCTGTAAACCTCCTGGGAACCCCCAGCGCCTAGAGCCGCCAGGAAGCGGCACCTCACGCAGGGTTTACCCTGTCAGCCCACAGGAGTTTCAGCGCACAGCGCCTCGTAAACCAGGGTAGGGGCGTTTTTTATGCCCTTGATATTGCTACTTCTTTGTCTCCACGTCTGCCTCGATTCTGAACCTCGCCTCGGCCGCGTGGCCGCTAGCCCTCGGGAGCGGGGCTGCCTTGGCCTCGGACGGGGTCATAAATGGGTACGTCCATTATCCTAGGCCCCCATCCAGAGACCCCGGACGCGACCGTTTACAACACCGATCGGCCGGTGTCACCCTCGGGAGGCGATGACCTCTACCTCCGTCAAATTCCGCACGAGCTCCACCAGCATCCCATGAGGACCGAAATGCGGCAAACGTTTGCCGGTCACTTGAAGGCCGAGCTATGTTTGCCCCCCCCATGGGGAGGACAAACCGTGTCCCTCCTGGGAACGCCATTGGGGCTTGAATTCGGTTCGGTGCGTTAATGTTGACAACATACGGATGACATGTACACTCATTGCTGACACATATCACGAAAGGATCATTCGTCGTCCCCTCATGATTGGAGGTGAGCCCCACAAGCGTTGCCCCCCAGGTCACGGGGCTACGATGCAGAGGTGGCTGCCACAGGATACGCGCTACATGCATATCACCCACCAATACCAACATCGGAACCTCGTCTTAGCCGCGTGGCCATCAGACCTCGGGAGTGGGGCTGCCCTAAACTCGGAGGGGGGCATAACTGGGTACGTCCACGATGCGAGGCTTCCATCCAGGGACCCAGGAGGCGACCGTTTAGGTTGCCACAGGGCTCCTCAACACCGACCCGCCGGTGTCACCTTTTGGAAGGCGGCCACCTATGTCTCGGACATCTCCCTTCCGCACAAGCTCCGCCGGCATCTCATGAGGACCGAAATGCGGGAAACGTTTCAGGTCACTCGAAGACCAAACTATGTTTGCAACCCCCGTGGGGCGGACAAACCGGGCCCCCCCTTGGAACGCACATTGGTGCTTGAATTCGGTTTGGTGCATTCTGTCGGCACCAGTGTTGGCACAACATGGGGCTCACATTTACACACATTGCTGTCACACATCATGCTTGGGTCCGTCACTCGTCGTCCCCTCATGATTGGACGTCTGACCCACATGCGTTGACCCCCCCGGTCACGGTGCTACGAGGCAGAGGTGGCTGCCACAGGATATGCGCTACACGCATATCACCCACCATTACCCACCATTCATTACCCGATGACAATGTCGAGCACTTATTTCAAGGGTGGGAGAGCCAAAGCGCCCCGTCCGATTCAAAAGGGTTACGCCTACCCGAAAAGGGCATCAGCAGTACACTGCAATCTTCCTCCCCCTCCTCCACAATTGCACAGTATGAATATTACTCCCCTCTCCCCTGATGACGTCCAGAAGATATCCCGCCCCCCCCTCCGCGTACTGCCTTTTTCACGCAGGATTCCCGGGAACTGGGTTTCCGCTTCGGCTTTTTCAAAATATTGCTCCCGCTGAATCGCTGGCCTCATTTTCGGGCTTCCGCTCAGTCCGAATCGTGCTCCCGCTGCAGCGCTGGCCTCATTTCTGCGCTTCCGCTCGTTCCGAATCGTGCTCCCACTGCAGCGCTGGCCTCATTTCCTCGCTTCCGCTCGTTCCGAATCGTGCTCCAGCTGCAGCGTTGGCGTCAGTAGTTCCGGTTCTGAAAAAATAGACCCCAAAATCTAGAACCCCCCCCCCGAAAAACCATCGGAAGTGATTCCACATTCGGTCAATTTTGCTGATTTTCGGGACCGCGGAAGTCCCCCGCACTTTGGGGCGTCGCCACGCCATGCTATGTCATGCTACGCGTTGATCTAAAACATTCATGCTATGCCATGTAATTCTGTGCCATGCTGCTACATCCGACTGTGCGAATAGAGAGGAGATCTACGCCATGGTAAGGGATGGGAGGGAGGGGTAGGACGTCGACTATGACGCGAGCGCACCTGGCTTGTCCTCATCATCCTCCTGCTCCTCCATCTCCTCTCCTCCTCCTCCCTCCTCCTCATCCTCTCCTCCTCATCCTCCTAATCTTCCCCGCCATCCTCCCCCATGTGTTCCTCAAATGGCTTCCACAACGACTGGGGGAACAGATGGTCCGATAGCCTGGCAGAGCTTTGGCCACAACGTTCGGCCACATGTGCGATTCTAAAAGGCAGGGGGCGGCGGTGATTCGCCGTAGGCGTCTTCGATACGCAGCACCCTGTTGGCTTGCCACAAGGGAACACGGCGTGCCAAACATTAAGTCATTGTTTCCTTTTCTATAACAAAAATGCCAGGGGCCGTTGGTCTGATGCGCTGGCCACCCAGAGGGGAGAGCCACTCAAAGCGCGACCTCCCGTGGTCTTTCCACCTCGAAAAAGACCCATGAACTTCCCAGGTCGTCGATCTTCCCGCTCCAGACGGCCCAAAGGTGGTCTCCAAGACTGCCAAGATGGTCTCAAAGACGGCTACGAAGACCCGAAGAGAGCCCAAGATGGCCCCGAGATGTCTCCCAGACGGGCCGAGATGCCCCAAGGACGGACCAAGATGGTTTCAGTATCGCTCAAGACTGCACGAAAGGCCTCCAACATTGCCCAAGAGGCCTCCAAGATCACTCCAGGAAGACCCGAAGAGGCAAACGTCATTCATGTACCATTGGTATTTCAAGGATTGTGGCGTTTGCTTATTGACAGCTTTCCGACGACCCAAGACGGACCCAGAGGCTACCAAGATAGCCCTCAGAGCGCCCAAGAGGGCTCCGAGATGGCCCTCTGACGGCCCACGAGACCCCAGGACGGCTCCAAAGAGCCCCAGCACGGCCCAGAAGACCTCCAAGAAGTCCAAGATGGCCTTCAAAATGGCCCTGAAGCGCCGCAAGAGGGTCCAAGTCTGCCCAGAAGAGGCCCCCAAGACGGCTCCCAACGGCGTCAGAAGGCCAGGACACCCCTCCGACAACCAAAGAGCCTCCCAAGGAGCCTCCAAAGGCTCCAAAGAGGCCCAAGGATTCTCCCAAGAGGCCTCCAAGAGGCCCCCAGGAAGCTCCTAGGAGGGCCAAGGAGTACCCCAAGACGCTCTCAAAAGGCTTCCACCTTATCCTCCTCTTCCCCCTTTCCTCCTCCTTCTCCTCCTCCTCCTCCTCCTTTTGTTCTTCCTCCTCCTCATCATATTGCTCCCCACGTGTTCCCCGAAGGGTCTCCAAAATGGCTGGGGAAACGCGCAGTGTGATCGTTCGGTCAAGCTCCGGCCGCAACGCTCGGCCACGTAGGCACTTCCCGGAAAGCGGGGGGCGGCGGTGACTCGCCGTGGGCGTCTTCGACCACTCGCTCGCAGAGCTGCATTCTGAAGCTCGGAGCTCTGTACAGTAGGAGCTCGACCGTAAGAAACCTTCCACACGAAACCCAACCCTGAGACCCTGGGACGTCCATTGATCGTTGGTGCGGGAGCGTCACGCGTTCCATGGCAAAGCCATCGAAACCGAAGAAACCCAGGACACCCTGGAGGCAAACAGGGCGTGTCTTGGCATGGGTCCCCACTGCATTTTGTTGCAGCCGTGTTCGAGAGCTCGGAGCCCTGTGCTCCCGTGGTTCGTTTCGTCGCTGTCGTTCGTGACTCGGCTCGTTCTTCCCCCCCCTAGCCCCTGCCCTGGCCAACTAACATCGGGGGCGCCCTGGTCCCGGGCACCCTCCCCATAGCACCCTACCCATTCCCCCTCTGGCGACATAGCCTCACTCCAAGCCCCTCACCCCTGGCCACTTAGCCTCCCCCCTGGCGCGCGTGCTTCATACTTCTCCTACTGTTGTGTCATCGCTTTGCATTGGTAGGGTTTCATCGTGTACTGTTACTCCTGCCAGAGTTCAGTAGCAGCCGCCTCCCTTCATTGCAGAATTCTTGTGAATCAAAGGCTGGGCATCAAATATGTACTGCATTCCGCTGTACCCGCCCCTCTCATGTGGTCCCTGGCCTAGGGGGTGTCTTCAGGCTGGTTTCTAGATCCGCAAAGACCCTGAAATTCGCCGGCCCAACGGGCCAGAGGCGTGCTAAGATCTCCGGTAACTGCTAAATAATACTTCTACTTCGCCCGCGCGGGGCGGCCCCTGGGGGTCCCAGGACGAAAAGTACCCCGGGCGATCCCCGGCAGGGTCGGGTCAGAGATGGTTTTCCTCCTGGGCGCCGCCCCCGTGGCCCTCCAGAGAGCCCCAAGAAGGGCCACGAGGCCGCCAAGAGCCCTCCAAGATGGTTCAAGAGTGCTCCGAGATGCCACACGATCGTTCCAAGACGCCCAAGATGGCCCCCAGACGCCCCAAGAGGCCTCCAAGAGCACTCCCCAGAGGGCCCCAAGAGGCAAAATTCATTACTTTTCCTTAGGTTTTGGGCAGATTTTGGCGTGTCCATCTTTTCGGCTTCCCGACGCCCCAAGACGGCCCAAGAGGCCCCCAAGATCGCCCCAAGAGGGCCCAAGAAGCTCCCAAGAAGGCCCCAAGATGGCCCAAGAGGGCTCCAAGACGGCCCCAGAGGCATCCAAGACGGCCCAAGAGGGGCCCAAGAGGGCCCCAAGCGATGCCCCAAAGGGGGAACACAAAACAAAACTTCGAGCCCTCGGCCTTAAGAAGCCCCCAGGAGGCCTCAAGAGGCCCCAAAAGCTCCCAAGAGGCCCTTAGGAGGCCCCGGCCCCCAAGCGACGCTGAAGAGGCCCCCCAGCGGCCCTAAGAGGCTCAGTCATGCGAAATGGGCCGGCGGAATGAGCGAAGCGATTCAATAAAGATACTCGTTTCCCTTAATTCGATCCATCTTCGATCGAGGACGTCCACCGACCAACAATGGCCAATACGCTGCCTGGCGCGCAGCAAAGCCACCAGAAGTGTACGAGAGTGCATTGATTCACCATCTTGCCAGTGCTCCTCTGACATGCACGACCTTCTCTCCCTCTCTCTGGAATTCCTTCTACGCCTCTTACACATGCTGCCGCTTTCTCTTGCGCACTGGTTGGTCTGTATTTCTGAGGGGGCCAGCGCCATCGCAGTCCTCCCTACCGTTGCCCGTGCGTCTGTCGCGGAGTCAGAGTGCACCTGTCCTGATTTGCACCCGGCCCCGCCGTCGCAGCACAACTTGACAAAACACATGTACTTGGCGGCGCGCAGAGGGGGCAGGAGGAGGGGGGAAGGCTTCTTGAAAGGAGGCTGCTTCTTAGAAGCAGCCTTCTTCAAGGAACACTCTCTGTCATTGGTCTAAGAAGAGAGGGGGGGAAAGACGGCAGGAGAGCACTGCGTTAGGGGGCTAAACGTCACGCGAAGAGGCTCCACGCTGCGGCCGGCAACCCCTCCAATGCCGCGCCGGCGCCCGGGGGGAGGCTGTCGCGAAGGGGCTTCTGCGGGTTGAAGGAGAGGAGCCCGAAGACCCAGATCTCCGCGAAGAAGAAGAGGGCCTTGCACAGACAAGCAGAAGTTGGCGGCGAGCCCAGGGGGAACTGAGATGGGGCAGGCCTTCTCAGAAGGCTCGGAAGGCCTCGGGCCTTCTGAAAAGTTTTCTGGGCCTCCCCCAAAGACGGAGGAAACTTTTAAAAGGCGCGAAGGCCTCTCAGGAGCCCCGCCGCCTCCTGAGATAATTTCTTCATCTTTTGGCGATAACCCGGGTTATCATCCGATGGGGGGGAAGGGGGGGAGGTGCCAGCCAAATAACGAATTAGCCTTTTCGCTCTGGGCAGCCTCACGTATGCCCGCGTGGACCAGTGCTGCGTACCGCCTTCGGATCTGCAGCCGACAAGGTCAAATCAGAGGGGGGAGGAGGGGGATGCGGGAAGGATACCCTGGGTGATCGGCGGGCTCTACGGAAACAGCATCGAATAGACCAGGAGGAATAATACGAATAAGATAATCAATAATAATATTCATACAGCTAGTAATGATAATAAGTAGAAGAAGAAAAAGAGGAAATGACAAAGCATAAGCGTTCAGAGGTCCACAAAGACTTCGTGGATCGCCGTCAACATCGGCGCGCTGGAGGCGCCACGAAAGGGGATGCAGCGCCGATTCAAGAGATTCGCTCGGATCTTCGATAAAATATATGATGCCGCTTTCAATTATCCGTGTACAGTCGAATACGGCCGCACGAGAGCGGGTCGATAAAATGACCCTCTCGCCGAGTGCTCAGTGGATTCCCAATGGAAGTCCCAACAAAGAGAACACTTCAAGGTGAAGACTCCAAACAACAAGAGCATCAGGGTACACATCACAAGCTAGGGCTGCTCTTACACTTCGTGCAAGCTGTGTCTCAGGACTAGTGAATAAGCTAACCAGCAGGGCCACCAAGCAGTGCGTTATTGTACTGTTGATGTGGAAACCATGCGGCGTAAGCTATGCGGGCTATGTAGCGTGACTATGCGGTGTAAGCTACTGAAGTGGGCACTATGCAGTGCAAGCTATGTCTATGTAGTGTAAGTTATGTTCTGTAAGCCCGATGGTGTAAGCTATGGGATGTAAGCTATATAATGGAAGCTATGCTCTGGAAGTAAAGCTATGCTGTGTAAGCTTTGTCGTGCAAGCTCAGAGCACGGGGCGCTCACGGGGTGTCGCTGGCGGCAACGTGGCGCAAACCTCGGCATACACCCCAAAGCGCGGGGCGCCCACGAAGCACCCACGAGGCGGCGAAAACCCGGCATATCCATCCGGTTCCTGAAGAGACCCAAAAGAAAAAACCCAAAGTGCAAGCACTCTTTGGGGGTCCTGTCATCGGAGGTCCGCGCGGACCTCCTGGGCGGGTGCTAGACCATGCTCCCCACGCCCCTGGCGGCGCCTCTGGCGCCGCGCCTCTGGCGCCGGCCCGAGAAACCCGTGCTGGCCTAAAGTCAAAGAGACTGAAATCAGGACCACATTGGGCTCCGGAGGGACTCCTGGTTCGCGGGCCGCTCCTCACAGTTAGGGCTTGGAGCGCCTACGTTGCCGAGGTTCGCCGTAGCCAGAAAAGCCCCATTCCTTACTTACTCGGCGTTCCTTTCTTGCAGCATGAGCGCTCTATGCTCATGCAGCTGGAGGAGGGGGGGCACGAGGAGGAAGAGGAGGGGGAGGAGGGGGAGGATGAGCAGGAGGAGAAGGAGGAGAAGGAGGAGGAGGAGGAGGAGGAGGAGGAGGAGAAGGAGGAGGACGAGGATGACGAGGGGATGAGACGAAGTGCTCTTCTCGACCCTGGTGGAACAAGCCGTCGGGGCCGCGCGGGCGCGGGACAGCCTCAGCCCTGGCCCGTGCTCGCCCTGGGCCCCGTCCCTGCTCCGCCCGGCTCTGCAGGCCCAGGTCGGCCAGAGAGGACCAGCCGGGATGGGCGCAAGGGCTGCCGAGGGTAGGCACCGAGCGAGCCTCGCTCCCAGGGGGGGTGCAGCGCGAGGGCGCGGGGCCCCGCACAGGGGCGCTCCCAGAGAGGGCCTCGCCTGCGAGGCTCGAAGGAGTTCGCATCTCTGCCTCGGCGACAGCCGGTGGAGGTAAGAAGCGGCGTCGATTCGGCGGCGAGCCCAGGGGGGAGTGAGAAGGGGCGGACCTTCTCAGAAGGCTCCGAAGTCCCTGGGCCTTCTGAGGAGTGTCCTAAGCCTTCCCCGAAGACGGAAAGCACTTCTCCGACGGCGCGAGGGCTTCTGAGAAGTCCCGCCGCCTTCCGGGGAGGCCTTCTCCTTCTCGCTTTCCTCCCCCCGGCCGCTCGCCGCCGAGAGGGGACAGGGGGGTTCTCAGCGGATGCGAAGGCCGGTGATACCTGACCTGGCGTGGCGTCTGAGTGGAGTACAGATGCCCCAGGCAGCTTAGGGCTCAGGGGGGCTACCGGTCCAGGCGAAATGGGCTGCGCCCACTTAGCGGAGTTGCCCAACACTCCCAACCCACCTTGGGAATTACAGGCCGCGTCAGGCCAGGTGTAGTTGACCCACCTTGGTATCCATCCACGGCTGCACCCCCGCATCCCCTCAGCAATCCCCGCGCCCATCCCAGGAGGGGCGATTGGCTCATCCCATCCCGGGACGGGGACAGAATCGGACCAGGAAAATCTAGGACTTCTGAAGCCTGGTATTAGGTCGGGCATGTCCCCCTACAGGCGGATTTTGGACGAAACATTAAAAATAGTTCAAACAAATACTCCAACATATTGAAACGTACTCAAAAAATCCTCCCCTGACTATTTTGGAATAGTCCTTCTGTAGAGGGACACGCCCGACGTAAGCCTGGCAGTTCGGGAGCATGCATCGGGCGCACCGCAACAGTTCCCGAGCGACACCGACACGCTCGACTTGAGAAGGGACCGACCGCCCCCGCATTCCTACAGGTAAACCATGACATATTCTTAGAACAAAGCACTGCTCTAAAAACGAGACAAGGTACTTAGAACATGAAGCTGATGCTTTGCAGCAAGAAGGCCCCAGCCAGACATTGTTTAAAAACAGTTCGTGCAAACGACAGAAGGTGATCAGAACATTGTCTCTTCGGTTGGCCCATCGGAAAGCCATGACGACTTCCCACTGCTTGACAAAAAGCGTCCCGTATCCAGAGGTTGGCAATGTGGGGCGATTTGGGAGCCTCCCAGGCGGCTTCGGACGCCCAGAAGACCGCCGTCTTGGAGCGTCGGGAAGCCGAAAACAGGAGAACCCCAAAATTCACCAAACACCAATCGAACATCTGAGTTTTGCCTCGTGAGGCCTTCTGGGGAGTGCTCTTGGAGGCCTCTTTGGGGCCGTCCTGGAGGCCTGTTGGGCCATCTTGAGGTCACGTCGGTCACTTTTGGAGCGCTCTTGTGCTGTCTTAGGGGTCTCTGGGACGTCTCCGATGACCCCCCTGATCGCCCTAGGTGTGCTGGGAAGGCTTGGCAAAACGCCCTGCGAGGCCCGGGGGGCCGCTTCGAAGCCCGTCTGAAAGGTCCCAAAACCCCTGATCCCGGGAGTCCGTTTTTTTTTGGGGGGGGGAGGGGGAGGGGTTGTCCCCCCCGCCCGGGCTTGAAAACATGTAAGAGAAGGAATCTCGCGCACCAATGGGTTGCGAATGTTTCAAGCCGTTTGGGGGTTTGGACGAAGCCGCTAAGTGGGCGGAACCCACTAAGCCCGCATCGCTGAAACCCCAAAACGAACTCACGGATGACCCGTCAATCCTCCTAGCACCCCCCCGCGCAGATCCCAGTTGGGCAGCCCCGAAAACTAGAAACGCCCCCACAAGGGCGCGAGTTGGCGAAGAAAAAAATAACCTCGGGCGCAACCGTTATCAGAGGGCCGGAACCTGGCACCTTTCGAAAAAAATCGGAAAACGCCAAGAACCGAGGCCCCGGCGGGAACCTCCCAATAACACCGACGACGGTGGTCAGGATTTCCCGCATCGTGGGGCCAGAAACGTGACGGCGACGACGACGACGACGACAACGATGACAAAGACGATAAGCGAAACTGACGAAGACGACGACGACGACGAGAACGACGACGACGACGGGCGCGGATGAAAACGACGACGACGCCAGATGGCCAAAAACGTGAAGACGAGGAGCGCGAACAGCCGGCCAAGCAGCTTCCATGCCCCGGCGTTCGACTGGGCCAGGAAGCGGGCCCACCTGGAGGCGAAAAGGAAAAAGAAGAAAAGACTGGAGAAATGGATTCAAGGAGAAGTGGTGAATGAGATGGATCGATTCAGTGAACAGCGGGGAAAAAATGAACAGCAGTGAGCAGCGTGAGCGCTACCTGGCCAGGCTGTATATGGCCGCGGAAAGCGCGGACAGGACAGGGTGCGACAAGCAAAGCAGGAGGGCACTGGACACACAACGTACGGTTCAACCCTGGTGTTCGAACAAATGCGTCGCGCCTTCTTTGGCATCCCATGCACAAGCCGCACAGGAAGTCGCGACACGGAAATCCAAACAACTGTTGGGGCGCTCAACTGACCGCGCCAGTGGAACAATCCCGCGGTACGCCTGCACTGCGAACGAACAACTATGGGTGGAACGCCTGCAAGAATGGTTGTTGCAGCTGTTGCTGCTCCGCTCACACAGTCCAGTGGAGCAGCACTCACTCGAATACTCAACTTCCTCGTAGCTCTCCCCCGTCGATGTCCACTGAACTCCCCCCCTATTGACTGAAAGCTGCGTTGGGAGCTCGGGGCTGCATTCCTCCTCTTCTCGTCGTTGAACTCCACCGAATGATGGTCGTGGCTGATCTGGCCGCCCATCGCGCTAAGGATGACTTCTTGGCCCACGCTGCCTTTGGTCATTGGGTGGGGCCCGCGTTCCCCGAGCGTCGCACTTGGCGCGAAGCTGCCCGGCTAACCTCCACAAGTGGCCTGCCGCGCTATTTTCGGAAAGGCGAGCGCGCCGGCTCCACGAGCAGATCGCTGAAAACGGGCGCGCCGGCAATGACGAAATCTGCAGGAAACGCGCAACGTCCTTCCTCCCTCAGCCCCTTGATCTCCTTAGCTGCCTTCTCTGAAGCGGGGCCGAACGCCGTTTCCAGCCGCGCGAAGAGGCAGGCCTGCAGTCAGTCGGCTGCGCTACATGCCGCGAGCATCCCTGAACCGAGCGGTCATCTCCACACCAGTTTGTGCGATGGGCTCACTGCGTCCAACAAGCGGCACACCTATTTGTCAGCGCGGCGGCACTTGCCGATATGCATGTATCTGGCCCCTCTCGCGCCGCACCCCGTCCTCCTCCCTCTTGAACGACCCGTCGCAAAGCGCGCTGCGTCGCCCGGCGCACTCCATGGCGGGGAACGCGATGCGTGCCCTTATCTTCTGCGTTGCCAATGCGTCCGGGTTGCGCTGTGCCGCACGTCGGATTAGCAGATTGTTCTCGGCTCTCTGCAGGGCGACGAAGCACGCGGCGATGCGGCAAGGCGCAAGGAGCAGGCGCAGAAGCAGCAGCGTGGAATGAGGACTCCCCGCTGCAATGTTCCAGCGGAGAACCGCGGGTCACGCCCAGATGCCGCGAGGAGGATATCCACCTCCATCCTCCTTGACGTCCACCACCTCGTCCTCGTCAGTCCTCCGCAACAAGCACCTGCTCTTGCACCTTCTCAAGCAGCGCCACCCTGGCATCCCCCTCCCTGTCGTCGTCGTCCTCCTCCTCCTCCTCCTCCTCCTCCTCCTCCTCCTCCTCCTCCTCCTCCTCCTCCTCCTCCTCCTCGCCATCCTAATCACTAGTCCTCCTCCTCCTCCTCGTCGTCCTGCTGCTCCTCGTCCTCTTCCTCATCCTCCTCGTCCTGCGGCTGCCCCTCCTCCTCCTCCCTTACCTCCTCCTCGTCATCCCCCCCCCTCCTAGGTCCACCTGCTCCTGCGCCAGATCATGGATCAGACGCGGCCGGCTGCGTGAATAAGACGGCGCCGATGCACCCACATCCGCGTGCAGCTCGCGCGCGGGTGAACGCGCAGTCGACCCCCGCGGCATCGCCCCCCCCAAAAAAATCAAACTAGGCGGCGCAACGGACCGCTTCTGTCAAAGCCTCGTCTCCCCCCTCGGGGGCGGTTAACCCACCCGTCCCGCTAGCAGACCGTGGAGGCCTTGGATAAGGAATCCAGGGTCTGGAGCCTTGTGGAGATCCACAGCGGGGGGGGGCAGAAGTTGTCCGCCCCCAATCATTGTGAGCTCTCTACCCTCCCTCCGTCCCTCTCCCCCCCAACATCCCCCCCCTCCCGCCTCCCTGCTCCCCCCCCTCTCCCCCACCCCCCCCCACCCTTCCTCCGCCTCAGACCCCCTGGAGGAGGGCGGCGGGAGAGCGGTGCGGTTGCAGTTGCGCGCCCGCTGGCGGGTTGGCACTTGTCGCCGAGTTGGGATTGCGGTTGCGCGCCCGCGGGCGGGTTGAAATGCGTCGCCCAGTTGCGGTTGCGCGCCCGCGGGCGGTTTGAAATGCGTCGCCAAGGTGCGATTGCGGTTGCGCGCCCGCGGGCGGATTGAAATGTACCACCCAGGTGCGCTTGCGGTTGCGCGCCCACGGGCGGTTTGAAATGTGTCGCCCGGGTGCGATTGCGGTTGCGCGCCCGCTGGCGGGTTGAAATGCGGTTCCCTGTTGCGGTTGCGGTTGCGCGCCCGCGGGCGGGTTGAAATGCGTCGCCCAGTTGCGGTTGCGGTCGCGCGCCCGCAGGCGGGTCAAAATGTGTCGCGTAGTTGCGGTTGCGGTTGCGCGCCCGCGGGCGGGTTGAAATGCGTCGCCCAGTTGCGGTCGCGCGCCCGCGGGCGGGTCGGAATGTGTCGCCCAGGTGCGGTTGCGGTTGCGGTTGCGCGCCCGCGGGCGGTTTGAGATGTGTCGCCCGGGTGCGATTGCGGTTGCGCGCCCGCTGGCGGGTTGAAATGCGGTTCCCTGTTGCGGTTGCGGTTGCGCGCCCGCGGGCGGGTTGAAATGCGTCGCCCAGTTGCGGTTGCGGTCGCGCGCCCGGAGGCGGGTTGAAATGCGTCGCCCAGTTGCGGTTGCGGTCGCGCGCCCGCAGGCGGGTCAAAATGTGTCGCGTAGTTGCGGTTGCGGTTGCGCGCCCGCGGGCGGGTTGAAATGCGTCGCCCAGGTGCGGTCGCGCGCCCGCGGGCGGGTCGGAATGTGTCGCCCAGGTGCGGTTGCGGTTGCGCACCCGCGGGCGGTTTGAATTGTGTCGCACAGATGCGGTTAATGTTGCGCGCGCGCGGGCGGTGTGAAATGTGGCGCCCAATTGCGGTTGCGGTTGCGCACCCGCGGGCGGGTTGACATTCGTCGCCCAGTTGGGCTTGCGCGCCCGCGGGCGGGTTGAAAGGCGTCGCTCAGGTGCGGTTGCGGTTGCGCGCCCGCGGTTTGAAATGCGTCGCCCAGGTGCGGTTGCGGTTGCGCGCCAGCGGGCGGGTCGAAATGCGTCGCCCAGTTGCGGTTGCGCTTGCGCGCCCGCGGACGGTCTGAAATGCGTCGCCCAGTTGCGGTTGCGCGCCCGGGGGCGGTTTGATATGCACCACCCAGGTGCGCTTGCGGTTGCGCGCCCGCGGGCGGGTTGAAATGCATCGCCCTGTTGCGGTCGCGGTTGCGCGCTCGCGGGCGGATTGAAATGCGTCGCCCAGGTGCGGATGCGCGCCCGCGGGCGGTTTGAAATTTGTCGTTTAAGGCGCCCTCCTGACGTTCAGTCAGTCAATCAGTCAGTCAATCAGTCAGTCAATCAGTCAGTCAATCAGTCAGTCACCGGCGGGGGCGGAATTTCACCCGGCTCCGCCGGGAACAAAACTGGAAGCTGACCTCTGGCCAGCTCGTTCACCAGGGCCGTGGCCGCCGCCAGGCTGGCGTGTCCGATCGGCATCGCGCCGTCGATGTACACGTCCTGGTCGAGCGCCACGGCGCCGCCGGCACTGCGGCGCTGCTGCGCTCGGCAGATGCGCGAAGCGACGCACTTCGCATTCATCTTGCCGAAGACGCTCTCGACGCGGTTGATCAGCCGGTCGACGTGCCCCTTGCGTCCGGCGATGTTCAGATAATCGACGCGATTGTAAAGCGTGAGCACTGGCTTCGGGTCGCTGGTGCCGCAAGCACCCGATGAGTCGTGCTCGGCCCCGAGCTCCGGGCCCCGCCTGGCCGGTTTGGCGTCGCACTCTGGCGAGCGCGTGACCGGGTCGAGCTTCGCGGAAAAAGCCCGGGGCGCCCCCTTGCAGCCCGTGCCCCGCATGAGCGAGGCGGCGCAGGCACTCGGCCCGCCCATCGCGGCTCTCGTAGCGGGGCACATGACGGAGGATAGCTCCACTGCTGGGCGGCAGGGCGAAGCTTGCCTCGCGGGCCCCCCCCCTCTTGCCCCTGCACGTCGGCGCAGGTCATGCCTTGCAGGGGCGTCCTCTCGCGACGCGAGCCCTGTCTGGGCGACGCGCTGCCGCTGAGGACAGCGGGCGCTGCGACGCCAGCTCCGCTGCCCCAGCGAACGTCTCCAGGGCCCGGGCGCCCACGTCGCGGATGCCCCCGCCGCCGCGCGGCGCCGAATGATCCGGGCAGTCTGACCGTCTGATCTCCGGTGCTTTCCACTTGAAGGCGCGCCTAGGGAGTCCATTGCGCTTGGGGCACCCTTGAGCGGTCGCCCCTTCGAGGAAATTGCTCTGCGCTCAGATGGCGGAAGCCGCTGCGACATCCTGCGACAGCCTGGACACTTCCGCATTGATCAGATGGTCGGTAGCGCGCGATCACTGGTCTTGACGGCTTGACGGCGGCGCGCATGCTAAGCGCGGCTGCCTGGGGAGCGCCAGCGACGCGGTCGCTGGGCACTTTCACGTCGAAGTCGCACATGCTTCGCGCACCTCTGGATCAGGATGCAACTCAACATTCTTTCCACCTCGCCCACGCACCCCTAGCGCGGCGCAGTCGTCCAAGGAGGCCCAGCGCAGGTAGTTGCGGCACTTCGCATGGATGCCCCAGCACTGGCGCTGCGTCTCGATGCGCCTGGGCCACTCGCGCGGCCCGCGGTAAAAGCCGGCGGCGGCGGCATGCTCGACATCAGCGTATACATTCTGCTGGCAGTCGGTGCTCTCCACCTCCAAGCTACTGGGATCCCGCCCCCTGCTCTTTCGACTTCTCGACGGGCTGTCAGCGTCGCCTGTTGGACGTGGCCAAAGAAGCCGCGGTCGGTCTCCTCAGGCATGGCCGCCAGCCTCGACGGTGCCAGCGGGGTCCTCGGGAATGTCGATGACGCAGCCGTCGCACGACCCGTCCAGGGAGGTCGCGTCCGGCGTCTGCCGCCAGCAACGGCTCGTCGCCCAAGATGAACTGAATGACGCGAGCTTCCTTCCGATGCTCGCCGATGGGCTGGCTGGCGTAGAACACGACGCCCGTGAAGCGGGTCTTCTGGGCGCCGGCCGAGTTCCGAAAGAAGCGCGCGATGCGCGAGCTGCGAGTGCAGCCAGGCCAGTTGCCCGCAGATTGCTGGCTGCGCGGCGCGAGCGTCAGGCAGCTGGAAGCATCTGTGCGACAGATGGCGCATGGCTTCGAGGACGTCCTAGCGCCGCCGTGTCTGCTCGGTGATCTGAGCTCCTTTCGCGTCCTCCCAGCGGCCCAGTGGCCGAGGGCCCTGGCCCCAGAGCGCGGCGGGATGTGCCCCGGGCAATCCTCCGCGCGACCCTTGGCCAAGCCTGCTGGCGCCATGCCGCCGCCCGCGTCATCGAAGACGGCGCCGATGAAGGCTCGGGCGTCTTGCAGTCTGCATGCCATCTCAGTTCGGCGGCGCTTGGCCACCGCCTCGCCTCCAGCTGCGTCAACAGAAATGACCGCCCCTTGACCGGTCCAGTGCGACGCGCCCCGAGGGCTCAGGGGCCCGTGCGTCTCCACCTCATCAGACCCGGCGTCCAGAGGGCGCGGCTGACGCGCGAAATCAATGCGGCCTCGATCGCGCGTTGCAGTGCGATCTCTCGAATGCGCCACTGCAGTCAGCTGGGCTGCACTTCTCCACTGGCAGAAGCTCCAACACTGGAGCCGCAGGAATCAGATACCTCGCCCTTCGTCTGCATCCAGCGGTGGCCACGTAGATGGCTGCCGACCGAAGGCGACGCGGAGGGGCATTGCGTCGCCCACGCGGGCGACGCTGTGGCTGTCGAAGATAGCGAGCACCAGCATCGAGCGAAGTTCGCAGCGACGCCTTCGCGCTCTAGCTGGTCGCGCGAAGTGCGCGTCGCAGCGCGACAGCACGCCGCTCGATGATGCGAGCGCGCTGACAAGGAGCCCACATTTCCACCTGTACTTCTCGCTTCTTCATCTCGCCCTCGAAATGCTGCGAGGCATTCCCGTCCTCGCCGTTAACGATGGCCCCCGTCGCACCGAGCCGCTGAATCCAACAAAAGCCGACGGCGGCAATCAACGTCGAGACGCGCTTGGACGCGGTCCCCTGGCCGTTGCGCCACCGCGAGGCGTGGCGTATCTGGCGGGTGATCATGAGGTCCTTGTAGCACAGGATGCCGCACTCGATGCGCTGGCTGAATCACGGAATGCAAGGGTGGTCTGGCGCGCCGGTGGCAGAAGCATTGCGGCGCCCCCCAATGTCGTTGACCGCCGTGGGCGCGGGGTCACGGATGTCTTGCGGCACGCTGGCTGCGCGCAATGCACGTGCTATCTCCTCCTCAGGGGCGCGCTGCCACAGGGCGCGCAACTTGCGAATCTCCCGCGCGCGGGCCCCTCGCGAATCACTGCGCAACGTGAGTAGGGGCGCGGAGACATCGAGGCGAGCCCAGTCGGAGGGCGCCAGGTTGTCTTCTGCAGCGTCGGAAGCACGGGGCGCCGACAGTCGGGGGTCTGCGCCCGCTGCTGGACTGGTTTGCGCTCCTGGTCGAGCGAAGCCGTCACCCGAACCACTTCTTTAAGGTCGAGAGACGCAGCCGCCCGAACCGCTGCCGTGAGGTCGCCTGACACAAGTCACCCGCTCCGCGATCCTGAGTCCGAAAGCTGAATGATGAACTGGCTCCTGTTAGTCCTGCAGGCGGAGGTGACAGAGCAGCCGCGTCTGCTGCTCCAAGATCGTCGCCGCTGGGTGGTTGAGCCTCTTGGTCACTGGAGCGACATGGTCCTCCAAGTCACGCTGGGTCTCGCGAGCGCTGGCCTGCGCGCGGGCGCAGCCGTGCGCTGCGGGCCCGCGAACTTGCGCCCGCCGAGCTCGACGGCGCGCGCGGGGCGGTCGCGTTTCTTCTCCTCCTGGCAGCCGGGGCGCCCCGAATGGATCGGGGCGCCGTGAGGTTTGCGGCGAGTTGCTGGGCCCCTGGAGTGCAACGGCGGGTCTGCCCACGCGTTGCGCTTGCGCGCCTCGCGGGTGTAGCGCGCGCGCGCTCGGGCGCCGCGGCGGGTCTGATCTCGCCCGCTAGGGCTGCGGTGGCCGCAGATGGTAAGGCCGCTGATCGGGCGCCGGCTTGGCGCGTTCGCATGCCCACGCGAGGCGCGCGCAGTAGTGTTTACTGTGATCGTCGCATAGCTCGGGAGCGTCGGCAGCAATCTCTTCGCCGAGTGAGCAGAATCTCTTCGCCGAGTGAGCAGATGGCGTCGGAGTCGGCGACGGAGTCGACACCTGCAGCTGGGCGCGCTATCTGCGCTGAGAATGTTGCGCCGAGGTCGGCGCCGGCCGCGGCCGCGGATGGGCTCGGCGCCGCCTCCAGAGCAGCGGGGCCCACGCCACCCCGGCGCAATCCAGCCGCTCTGCCGCGAAAGCTCCGCCCGATTTGGAACGGGCGCCCGCGAGGAACGCGCGGCGGCCGAGGCGAAATTGCTCGACGAGCGAGCCATCGAACAGGCGCCCAAGCCGTCGCTGCTGGCCAGTATCAGCGCTCGCGGGTTCGGTCAAGCTGCCACGCTGCAGAAGTCGCGGCGAGTTGGATGTTAGACTCGCCCACCGCGCGATCCTGAGTTGACCTGCCTGCTGCGCCCTCTTTCGGACGAGTTCCAACGTGGTGAGGAGTTCGTCGACGCGCCCCTGCGGCAGTCGCTTGGAGTCCATCAGGGCAGTCGCCGCTCGGGCGTGCCCCTCCTCGCCCAGCTGGCCCCGCCATTCGGCCAGGCTGCACGCTGGCGTTTCCTCGCCACTGCGCTGGGCACCGCGATCAGCGCGATCGCCAAAAGGATTATGCATCGGGATCCAGGTCTGCTAGATAGCCAGGAATGCGCGCGTAATGTAGGAGGGTCATTGTCCGAGCAATCGGAGAAGAATCCTCCCATATTCGTTTGGCGGCCCCCCTGAATGCTGAAAACATACATCGCCAGACCCTCCATTATCTCCTCGCTCTGCTCCGCCTGGGCGCCATCCCCCCCGCCCAAGCTCTGGCAACACTGTCGGGTGGAATTCGGAGCGCTTCTCCAACGCCGTAGATATGAACGTCGCATCGAAGAACTGCTTGACACCATCGGCTAAGCCCGCAAGCCGACGCAATGGAAGCGTCGTGTCTTTTGCGTCTTTCTCCCAAACCATAGTCACAAGAAGCTCGGGACCCATCGCCAACGCCGTAGACTTGAACGTTGCGCCGTAACGTGGACGTCCAAACAGCTGCTTGACGCCAGAGTCACACTCTCAAGTGAATGCGTTGAGGGCGTCGGGCCCACGAGCTGCTCATACATGCCGTGCAAAAGCCCGGGGTAATGAACCAAAAAAAGAAGCGTCACGGGGCCGCGGTCCTTGTAAACAATGTTATCGTAACGCTGCATGTGCGCCTCCCCCGTAGACGGTCCTGGCGGCTGGTTGGGGGTTGGGGTCCGCCCTGACGGCCCCCAGAAAACCATCGTCTGTCGCGATGACCAGGTGGAAAAGCTCGAACGCGACGAACCGTTGAGCACGGTGTCCTTGAAAAGGCTGCCCTCGATGTTGTTGACGAGCACGATGGGAAGTGGGCGCCGTTGCGTTCGAAGCAGGGCAGCGAGATAATGCCATGCAAGCCATGGCGGCGTGCGGACGAGACCCGAAGCTCCGCTACCAACTAAGAGTAACATATCAGGATCGGATGTGGTACTTCTCAATGCGCTGAATGCGGGATGAATGATCTAAAACGAGTCTACCACGGGTCTAACACGAGCCCCACACGAGTCTAACCCGGGCACGGAAGGAGTTCCTGTGAACCCCATGTGGCCGCGGAAAAAAAACAAGAAGGGCAGGCAACATATACAAGGATACCGTTGCAGTAGGAGGACGAGGAGGAGGACAAGGAAGTGGAGGGGGAGCAGGTGGAGAGAAGGGGAAGAAGAGGAGGAAAACCATTGCAAGCCCAATATTAATCGACAATGTTGGCATAAACTCTCCCTCCGAATTTCCTCTTCACAGGCACCTGCAAGGATTCACTCCTACGGAGGAAAGTGCCACGTTGGGAGACAAAGGTTCGAAGATCCTGTAGCGTGCCGAAACACCATTCTCGGTACAAATCATTGTGACTGTTGCGCCTTGGCGACCCTGAATCGTGCCAGAAAACAATTCCCCGGAGCTCAGCACAACGAATCATCGTAACTGTTGCGCCCTGACAATCCTGAATCATCCAAGACGCCATTTCTGGTACGCTAACCATGGGAACCCGTGAAACGGCGCTCAGGCGAGGCCCACATGTTGAAAACCACCCGCCCTCCATCCTCGGAACACCTGCAACTCTTGAAAACAAATGCGCGCGGAGGTAAAACGAGAACCACAATTTGACAACCACCCGCCCTCAATCCACCAAAGCCTTGCATTTGTTCCAGACGAGCCGCGGCGCTCAGGCGAGAACCACATGTTAGAAACGAACCGCCCTCAATATGTGAAAGGCTCGAATGCTTGTAGAAAGAATGTGCGCGGCGCTACGGCGACAGCCGCACTTTGGAAGCGCCCCGCCCTCCATCGGTGAAACTGCTGCCACTTGCTCAGCTTCAGGATCATACATTGTAAGGCAGTCTCATGCGGAACGCCTGGCCCGCACTTTCGACTGGCCTGGGGTGCGACAGGGTGGGCACCATGTCGAAGGGAACCGAATGGAGCAGGAGGCAGCGGAGAAACGAATGGAGGAAGAGGAAGAGGAAGAACTGGAGGAAGTGGAGGAGGAGGAGGAGGAGGGGAAGCCCACCCCGACGTCTGCCCGCCCACGTAGAGCAGAAGGCACAGCCCCGCCAGAAACCTGAAGATGATCCGCCGCCCATGCCTCTCGAGCCCAGGCATAAGTCGCTGGAAGAGACAGATACCAGATACCCGAGGATACTTCGAGTCGGAGATCGACTACATGATGGATGTACCCCATGAACACTTTTGTTCGCCACATCTACAACACAAATGATTAAAACGTTCGTGAGTGTGCGAACATGTTTCGCATGTGACATAATTGAGGCAAATAAATCAATGGGGGTGTCAATCAATTCTGTGGTCGTTCCCCTACCCGAATACTGGGATCGGCGCGCGGCGCGAGGGCTACTACAGGGGATTGGGGACATTAATGAATGCAATGGTGAACTTTATCTGGCCCAACCACGCTTTTGAGCGGGTCATAGGTACGCGAGTCACAAATACCTCAACCAGCTTGGGGGGGTCAGATGATTCCCCTAAGGTGGCGGAGCCCACTTAGCCCAGATAGTTCACCCCCGAAGCCCCAAAGTGACTTGGGGCATTCGAGGCCCACTCACGAGCCAGGTGAAACCAAACACAATCAACTAGAACCAACCTTGGTATCAACACTGACCCCCCCCCATCAGCTTGGCGAACCCGCGCCGAGCCCAGTATGATTATGTCGAAACTCCGCGCTCCTCGCTCGCTTTCGAATCGGGGCCCCTTGCCGGCCAGGATGGAACCTGGGATTAGGTCGGGCATGTCTCCCTACAGGCCGATGTTCGGGGAAAATGAACAACACTCACAACATGTTCCAAATGGTCGAACGATATGTTTTAAAACCACCGACATTTTCTACAAGTTTTGAATATTCCTCCTGTAGGGGCACACGCCGGACTTAAACCTGGGAGGGGCCCGCGTGCATCGAGTCGGACGACGGGCCCGGATCTCCGACCATTTCGATCCCCGATGGCGTCTTGCGAGAGGGCTACAGCCCAGCCCGCTCGCCTGGGATCCCCTCAGAAGTGCCACAGTAGGGGACCCTTCCACGAGAAACCTTACACCAGAAACCTATTCGTGAGACCCCAGGACGTCCAGTCCAAAACCTATTCGTGGGAGCGTCACGCTTCGTGGGAGCGTCACGCTTTCCATCGCAAAACCATCGAAACCAAAGGAACCCAGGGCACAAGGGAGGCAAGCATATTGTCTCTTGGCATGGGCTCCCACCCTATTCCGAAAACCGTGCTCTCGCATCAATGCCAGCTGCACTGTTGGCCCAGGCAGCCACGACCCCCTGCAAAACACAGATACACACACACACGCACACACACACGCACACACACACACACGCACACGCACACGCACACGCACACGCACACGCACACGCACACGCACACACACACACACACACACACACACACACACACACACACACACACACACACACACACACACACACACACACACACACACACACACACACACACACACACACTGCGGTGTTCGCGGCCGTGTCTCGACCTCCGACCCCTCGACCCGCCTCTTCGCCTTCTTGCTGCCATTCGGATGCCTGGCTGGGGTGGCATGTTCCATCCGCGCCGTCGTTCCGCGATCCCAGCCCCTCGGGGGCCCGTTGGCTCGAGGGCGCGCAAACATGGACTGGCGGTCCACGGACTTGGCGCGCGGTCGCCAAATCCATGTAGATCGGGGGAGGTGCCCTCACCAAATTGCGGCCGGTGCCGCCTCGTTCGGCGGCGGAGATCCGCGACTCCCCATTGAAGCGGCACCCGTCGCTGATCCACGCCCCCTGGATCCATGCTTGTGGATCGCCCGAGTTCCACGATCCTGGCCCCTCGGGGGCCCGTTCTCGGGCCCCAGGCGCCCTCAAAAACCGGCCCAGGGCGGGGCCATGCCCCCAAGGGGGAGGGTTCGGGACCTCTGGGGGCCGCTTCGGGGGCTCACCGACCAGGGTCAATCCAGACCCAGGCCAGTCGGGCTGTGCAGGATCCCGCAGGATCCTGCAGGCTCCTCCTCCTCCTCCGGCGCGCTAAGCTGGGTCAGTGCGCCCCTGGCTCTGCACGATCCCGCAAGCTCCGGCGCTCTGGCAGACCCCCGTTTGCACTGACCCTCGTCTCAAGGCTCCCGAAGCCTTAGGAAAGGGGACCTCTTGTGCGATGTTCGTCACATGTAGGCCACACCCCATGACCACCCGCCCACCTCTCTGGGGCCGCGGGTGGAACACATCATGCCGGCGGATGTCCGGGCGATGCGAGTAGTGGGCATCGGCCGCGCCCGGATAGAGTTACACTGCGGAGAAGAGGGGCCACTCGAACCTTGAAGCTCGAAGACGCCCAAAGCGTGCCAAGAAGAGCACGTGTTCCCAGCGACGGACGACCTGCTGCCCGAGTGCCCAAAGGCCCCGGTGACCACTGCAAGAATAGCTGCAGGACTCCGACTGGAGTGACGAAGGGGCTCCCTGGGCCCACAGGTAGCTCAGAGAGCCAGGTCACCTACGGCAAAGTCGCACCGTGAGAACTCTGACGTCGCGTGGATCGTGTAACCTTGAGCGATCGACAGCATCTCGATCGTCAGATCGTCCCATGACGGCGCACTGGTACATTCTGGGCCAATGGCGGCGTTCAGCCTTGAACACCCACGTTGGGGTCGCAGCCGTGTCGACACGACACGAACCTACCTTAGCTTCGCACGTCGCGCCACGCGATGCGAGAGTATCTTAGCATTAGGTCGAGCATGTCCTCCTAGAGGCGGATTTGGGACGAACAACAAAAAGTACTTCAATCATATTCAAAGATTGTCATACAATGCTTAAACAATATTCCAAAAATGATCAACAAATCGTCCCCAGAGCATGTTCGACTATTTTGGAATATTCCCCCTGCAGAGGGACACGCCCGACTTCAGCTCAGCACCCATCGCGCCGCCGCTCTGGAGCAGGACCCCCTTCGGCCCAGGCCGCGGCACCCCCCGATGCTCGACTGCCCTTTCGCGCCCCCCGCGCCACCCCGCCGCGCCTGGCCCGAGTGGCAACCAAGTCGCACATTCGGGGCGTTGACCTAAGGAACCCTAAAGAAGGAACGAGGCCCCTCTTTTCCATAAGGTCAACTTCCATTTCCCATGGAAAACCTCAGGACAACCTGGGCAAACTGTTAACCAATCTAGAAACACCGAGCCCCCTCCCCAACGAAAAGGGTTCCTTCTTCAGCGCCCCGACTGTAATCCAGAAGCCACATTAAAGTGATCATTTGTTTTTTGGCCCCCCCTCTGTCACTGAGGGGGTCTAAGATGCCCCCCCTCTGTCACAGAGGGGGTCTAAGATGCCCCCCCCCTCTGTCACGGAGGGCCCCGTTCTGGGTGCTCTTCTGCCACGGGAGCTCCCGATACGATTGGAGACGATAAAATGCGATGGCGGGATGGGGGATTGGAGGGGGAGGGAGAAGAAAACGATGAAGGAAAGGAGGCAACGACAGCACCGATGAAAGCGCCGTTTCGTTTTCCTTCTCCGCTCGGGCAGCGGTCGCCGAGCACGACGGCGCGCGCGAGTCGCCGCCGCTCACGATGCATTGGCAAGGCCTTCGCTGCTGCGGAGGGTCGACGCTCGGCCGATGAGGCCTCCCTCCGCTGCTGCGGAGGGGCGGCTCCTGTGCGATGGTTCAGCTAAGTTCTTCCCAGGGATTGGTCTCGGGGGGGTGTTCGACCCACCTCCAATTCGTGGCCTCCCAGTGCCCCTGGCCGCTACTCCACCCACTGTGGCTGCTCCACCAGTCACTGGGGCGTTGGTCGCTGCCGAATGCAACTTGCATGTCGCGCCAGGCGGAGTCGACCCTGCGGTCCTGCAGCGAGGAAGCCTCGCCGCTCGGCTGTTGCCACTCGCGCTCCTCGCCCTTCCTGGTGCGCCACCACTCATCCCTGCGCCACTCCCCGTCTGTTGGTTGCTGCCATGGCGTCTGTGGCCTCCGCTGCTGCGGGGGCGCTGGCGGCTCGTGGCCGAGGGCAGCGATCGCGTCCGAGATGTAGCTGGCGGCGCCGCGCTGCCCTCGCTGCTCCAGCGGCGCAGGCCCTGGAGATGGGCACTGCGGGGTCGGCTGCCACCTTGGGGGTGATAAGTAACTATTTCTATAATTATCCCCTCCCTGTCAACTCCCGCCCCTTCCAGACACTCATTTCCTTATGTCATCCCTCGTCCTGCTCAGCCTATTCCTCTTTCCCTCTCCTCCCTCCTGCCCTCCCCGTGCTCCACCCCCCTCTCCCCCCCTCCCCCTTTCAGACCCCCGCCGCGACCTTCCATCGCCAGCCGCGGGCCAGTCGCGGCCGTCGTCCGCGTTTTCGTCTGCCCATCCTGGTGGGCGCCACGCCTGTTGGGCGCGCTCGTCTTGCTCGTCCCTCTCGCGGTGCTGCTCTGGTGCCCGGCGCTCGGGTCCGCGCTGCTCGGGCGCCGCTGCTGCGGCGCCCTGGAGCGCAGCTGCTTGCTGTTTCTGGGCGCGCCTGTCCTTCTTCTCTTTGGCTCTCTCCTGCTTCCCCCCCTGCGAACGCACGCTGGCCATGCGCATTTGGAACAGGAGAGGGTAGTGGGCGCCGCCGTGCCAGCGCCCCTCCACCTCCACGGTCTCCGGCGGGAACGTCTTCTGCAACGCGCGGAAGAGGGTCACCTCGCGATTGCTAGAGAAGCGGCGGCCCCCTCTAGCCTCAGCCTCGGCGCGCCTCAGTTTCTCACGCTCCTTCTCTTGGATCTTGCGTTGGCATTCCTCTGACTGAGTCAGTAAATCCTGGAGGTGCTCGCGGGCGTCTTTTTTCGGGTAGTAGCGATCGCAATGCATCCCAGGGCCTCCGTTCTGGCTGTGGTGCCAGTTCGTCGGCTCCGATGATGGGCTGGTGGAGGCCCCCGCTGCTGCGGGGACCTCTGCCTTGCTTCTGTTACGGTACCCGATCTCACCGATCACCGACTTGCGTGCGAAGAGCAACCCCGTCTCGTCTCTGTCGTGCACGGCGCTCAGCGGCCAGCGCAGGGTGTACTCGCCAGGCCTGTTAAGAACGAAGATGCCGCAGCTGTCCAAGCACGGAGTGCCGCCCAATCCGCGCCAGAAGTACGCTGCTGCCGTCTCCAATCGCATGCCTAGACCCCGAAGACTCGACACCGTCTGTGTGAGCGCCATGTTGAAATCCCCCCAAAGGATGTCAACGTTGTTGTCCTGCAAGATGGTCGCCAGCCTCCGCCACCACGTCTTGTGAGCCTCGTTGAAGCCTTTGGAATTGTTCGCCGTGTCGCGGTGGAGGTGCACCGCGCACGCCCGCACTTTCGAGCCGAAGTGGGCGTAGGTTTGATCGAAGTAGACCTCAACCACCATGATCCTCGAGAACGCTTCCATCTTGTGCCCTTTTGCAGTTTTGTAGTGGCCGTCGACACTCCTTTCCCAGTGGAGCAGCCGCATTGCGCAACGCAGATTTGAGCGCGCAGCGATGCACAAGGACTTGTCCCCACGCCCGCGCAGGGTCAAGTATTCGTACTCTGGTCGATTCTGGAGCTGTTGGCAATCGCCAACACTCGCAGCACGACTTCCTCTTGCTGTCGCCATCGCTGCTGCGGGGGCGACAAAAGGCCCACCGCTGCTGCTGCTTTGGCCCTCCGCTGCTGACGCCCCCGCTACTGCGGGGGCGTCCGCCTGCAGCGGCGGTGGTTTCCCTGGCCGCTGTGGGATTGCCTCCATTTGCTCCTCACATTCCGCAAAGCACGCCACGAGAGCAGGGCAATGCCGCAGCTGCAACTCAAGTCTCCGCCGCTGGTCCGCGTGGTTGGTCTCGCTCGGCATGGGGCCCCAGTTCCCGAACAGGACGGAAAGGTTGCCCACGTTGTCGTTCCGCTGCCTGTTCACGTCAGCCGCTCTTCTTTCGCAGAAGAACTCGCGCGGGACGGTGTCGCGAAGAACGCAGTTGCGCCGCTCGACGTCGTCGGGCGGCGCGCAGCCCCCAAATTCCTGAGGCTCTTCGTCGTCGCTCGGATCCACCACCGAGTCGCCTGGGCGGGTGCGCATTGCAGAAACTTCTGATCGCGCCGCCGCTGCTGAGCTTGAAACGCCAGGCGGCGCAGCCCCCGCTGCTGCGGGGGCGCCCTCTGGCACAAGGGCCCAAGGACCCTTCCAGGGTTCTGCCTGACCACCCACAGGTCGCCAAACCTTCCCAGATTTCGCAGTAAACACTGCCGACAGTCGGCCCCGAGGCCCTGCTGCTGCGGGGCCCAATGGGCTGCTGCTGCTGCTGGCCGCGGCCATCACCCCCTGCCCCCGCGTTGCAGGGGGGGCGGCCGTCAGAGCCGGACTCCTGGGGCCGAAGCGGCGGTGGAAGGAGGGGGGCGGGGCGAAGAGGAGGAAGACGGGGCGGATAGGGAAGGAAAGGGCGGGCAGAGAGAGAGGGAGAGAGAGAGAGGGAGAGACAGGGAGATAGTGAGAGAGGGATAGAGAGAGAGAGAGAGAGAGAGAGAGAGAGAGAGAGAGAGAGAGAGAGAGAGAGAGAGAGAGAGAGAGAGAGAGAGAGAGAGAGAGAGAGAGAGAGAGAGAGAGAGAGAGAGAGGAGAGAGAGAGAGAGAGAGAGAGAGAGAGAGAGAGAGAGAGAGAGAGAGAGAGAGAGAGAGAGAGAGAGAGAGAGAGAGAGAGAGAGAGAGAGAGAGAGAGAGAGAGAGAGAGAGAGAGAGAGAGAGAGAGAGAGAGAGAGAGAGAGAGAGAGAGAGAGAGAGAGAGAGAGAGAGAGAGAGAGAGAGAGACGGACGACGATAACGAGAGAGAGGGAGAGGGATAGAGAGAGGAATGATATAATGACCAGGAGAGATCAGGGAGAAGGAGGGGGAGAGCAGGAGGAGGGGCGGAGTGATCGACGCCCGCGTGGTTTTCTCCCCCTGCCTGCTCTCCCCCTCCTCTCACCTCCTCCCCCGTCCTCCCTCCTCCCTGTCTCTTCTGCACAGGGCCTGCGCTACGTCCGCGCGCGCGCGGCACCTCAGTCGCAGCCAGGTGGAAGAGCAGTGGCTGCTGCCCGAACTCACACCCCGCGCCTCGCCGCTGCCGCGGCGGGCCGCGCCTCTCAGTGGCCCCCAGCTGCAGGGAGCGCAAGCGCAAGGGAGCCAGACAGACGGCGTCGCGTCTCACTGTGCGTAAACATGCTGAAAGCTCTCGGGTTGCCTCCCAAGTACTCGTCTATGACGTTCTGCAACCACGTGGCAAACGTCTCCGGCCACTTTCCACCGAAGTCCCCCATGCCAGCGGCGTCCCATTCCCGCCGAAACCACTCAAAATCTGACCGCTGAGCTGCAGAAAGCCCAGAACCCAAAATCGCCAGGCGATTCAGCGCGTCGCACCTCGACGTTCGACCCGCCGCGCCTCCGCAGCTGCGAAGGCCCGCGCCCAGCTCGGATAACCCGACATGCTTCATCCTGTGTTTGATATCTATGGCTGCCTCTGCGTCTAAGAGTTTGGCTTGCTGTGTCCTCAGCAGCTTGCGCGCTTTCTTTACGTCGCCCCCCAGGCGGGTTAGCTCTTCTCTGCGCCGCGCCTCGACATCCCGCTGTCGTTTCTCGTTTCTGAGCGTCGCCTCGCGGGCGTCCTCGTATGCTGCGAGGGCCCGCTGAACCCCGGGATCTTCCTTCGACACTTCACGCACTCGCCTCCGTTCTTTCCGTAATTACGTCTCCATGAACGTGGCCCCCGCGATGTCGCCCCAGCTGCGCAACTCCTCAGCAATCGACGAATACGTTCTCATCAATCCAGACGTCTGCTCCGCAGTTTCCATACGAGACGTCGACAGGCCAGGCGGCGCCTCCAGCGCGCTCTCCCCCGCCGCTGCTGCGGTGAGACTTTGATAGGCCCATTCGTAGTCAAACTCGCCAGCGGCGCTCCACCCGTCGTCGCCCTCGCCCCCATCATCTTCATCTCCTTCGAGGGCGTCGACGGAATTGCCGCCCTCAGTGCCCCCGCTGCTGCGGAGACCCTCGGCTGCGTCTTCCGCCCCCCCATGCCGTGCCAAATCTTGTCGCCCTCGTCCAGAGCCGCGTCGTCTCCAAGGTTTGCGAACACGTCGTCGCAGTGGCCGCGTCGAGGGTACGGGAGGACCAATCGCGTGATGTCTTTGTAAGTCCATCTCAAGCGCCCCGCCTGCACCTCTTCTTCGACCTCCGCTACTGCGGCGGCGACCTTCTCACGCATCCTCAACTTTCTCCAGAAATGGCCTGCCTCCTTGCATATGCGCGCGTCCAAGTCCGCATCCCACAGATTTGCCTTGAAACCAGCTTCCCAGTACCCCTCTGCCGCAGCCAAGTGAAGACCCATTTGGGACATCACTTCCACCATCAAGTCAATGCATTCTAACTTGTCCAGCTGTGGGACGCACTGGCCCAGCCTCATGGCTCTCAGCAGCGCGGCTCCTTTTCTCTTCATGTACTCGCGCTTGGCGTGTTGATTCAGATGTGTGTCCACAGTTTGGAGGATTGGGGTTACGCCGCCCCCGCGCGGGATGAACACGCACCCTCGAGACCAACATAGCTTACTCACAAGCGGGGACAAGTGAGGGCCATGATCATCCGCCATCATAATTCTCCACTCCCGCTGCTGCGGAGGCTCTGGCAGATGAGGGAGGTGGCGGTCCAGGTACGCGAGCACGCACGGTGTCCGGTAAGACCCCTTGGTGCTGGTGGTCGCCGACACCCATCTGCCGAACCCTCGGCGCCGAAGGTGTTCGAGCAGGCGCGGCCTCAACTTCTCTCCTCCCCCCTCCGCCTTGAACATGCACTCCATCGGTGGGGGGCCTTCTCTCCGCAGTCGATCCTTGTCGCTCATTGTCATGAAATTGGCCGTCCACCGCTCCCGCACCGCGCCGTGGCACTCCACCAGTGGCACTTCGACCCCCGCTACTGCGAGGGTCCTCACGCCAGCTGATCCTGTTTCATTGTGGTGGAAAGGCGACTGGTCGAAGTTCTCCATCTCGGGATCCTGCTCGTTGAGTAGCACGCACGCGGCGCGTACCCTAAACACGTTCAGCCAGCCTCGCTCGAGGCGCTCTTCCAAGACGGGCAGCGGGCACTTGTACTTCCTGTTCGGGCACCGCATGCTGAGACCGCATTCCTTGCGCCAGGAGGCCCACCAGCGCGACCTCAACTCCACGGCGGCGGGTCGCTGCCCGATCCGCAGCTGCTGCGTGACGTACTCGCCCATGAGCTCCAACGCTTTGGTCTGGAGCATGCTTTGCGTGAACCTTGCTATCTTCGCTGGCTCTCTTTGGGTACTTCGCATTCCACTTTTGATCATTTTCCAATCTACACTGCGCCGAATGGAACTCCACCATTCAAACAGAGCTTGCCGCAGCCAAGGGCATTTTCGAGCTGGCCCCTGTCCCTGCTGTGGTATCCTTTTCCGCCCTTTCCACTTCAGGAGGCGCCCCTGCCCGTGCTGCGTCTCGCGTCCCCGCGGATGCCGAACAGCCCCCGCTACTGCGGAGGCGTATTTCGACGACAGAAAAGCCTTGTGCCAGCGCCGCGCAACGCGCGCGCGCTTCCTGAGAGAGAGACGGGACATGGAACCCCAGCCCCACGCATCCATGAATGAACGCGCCCCTCCATACGGAAAGCGGTCTCCAGGCGCCCAGCCTAAAGAGCGCATGTGCTCGTCGAAAGCACCCGCTATCTCCATCCTCGAGCACAGGAGCGACGGGACCACCACGCGCTTCTTGTTCTGGGCGGGGGCTTTGCGCTCGCAGCCGCGGTTCCTGTACCTCAAGAGCTGCTCCTCCCGCTCTGCGGGCATCAACTCCCGAGCTACGTCCAGGGCGCACGCAGCGTCTTTCAGTCCTGTCCACCATTGGATGGCTTGCACGAGCTCCTGACAGACTGCCTCGGCGTCGACTTCCACCACTGCCAAGTCCTCCGGTGGCGCCGCCGCTGCTGCGGCGGCAACGCCCTGTGCTCTCGGGGGGGCGGCGTGGCCAGGCTGCGGGACAAGTTCTTCGTCGTCTAAGGCGCTCTGCAGGCGACGAAGCTCCTGGACGTCATCCTGCGTGACTTCTTGTGTCAGGACCATCACGTCGAGGAACCGCGCCAGACGCACCCTTTGCACAATGTAGTCCGCGATGTCCTGGCAGGCGGGCATGGGGGAGGGGCAAGGAGACTCGGCGGGGGGGGCACGAGGGGAGAGGGGGGCGCGATGGGAGAGGCATGAAGGCAAAATGGGGAGAGAAGGAGGGGGAGAGCATGTGGGGGCAGCAGAGATGTAAGCGAAGGATCAGGGTGGTCGGAGAGAGCAACTGCCCTGGCGGAGCTCCCTGCGAGACTCTCGCGTGGAAACCTCCTGGGTCATCCGCAACATGCAATCCAAACCGCAGTCCCCGTCTGCGACGGTGGACACGACGAACACACCGAGAGCCGAATAGAAACCGCCCACCGTCGAAGCATCTCCCGTGATGTCCACAAAGTCGGTAGAGACGCCTGCGATAAAATGATTGCATAGAATCAAAGGATACTCCTCCGACACGGGGGCCCAGTCCGGTGGCCCCGATTCTCGGGGGACGGCGCAACGCGCGATCGCGTCCGCCGCAGGCTCGCGGGTTAACTCCTCCAGTTTCCACGGCGGCAAGACAGCTTTGCAAAGGTCGACTCTGTTCCGTCCTTCCCACGCGTAGACGCGCACCTTCCGCAGAAGTGCAAAGATTACGAAAGCAGAATACCCTATCCACTCTCGGCCTCCCCCCGGCCTTCCGCGAATACTGCGCGACAACTTCATCAATTTCTCGAAGCACCTCTGGCCTTGTTCTGAAAGTGCCCCTGCGGGCGCGGGCGGGGCAACCGCAGCGCCTGCGTTCGCGGCTGTCTTTTCAAAGGCGGTCACTGCAGCAATCTCCGCCCCTGGAAGCACGGCATCCGCTATGTCGCGAACAGCAAGCGGGGCGGGTTGGGGGAAAGCAACAGGGGCAACCCCCTTTGCTGAGAGAGCTGCTGTTGCCGCGGAGTCCTTCAGGGCAGCCTCCACTGCGGAAGCGGCCTCGGCGATAGCGTCGGCGCCATGCGCGCCAGCAGGACCTACGCACGCCTCCGCTGTTGCGGGGCCTGCAGAAGGGCACGCGCACGGTGCCGCCGCCACTTCAGGAGGGGCCACGCACGCTTCCGCTGACGCACCCGCTGCTGCGGGGCCGTCAGAAGAGCCCGCGTACGGCTCCGCTGCCACTTCAGCAGGGGCCACGCACGCCTCCGCTGACGGCCCCGCTGCTGCGGGGCCTTCAGCAGGGCCCACCCACGGCTCCGCTGCCGCTTCAGCAGGGACCTCGCACGCCTCGGCCGGCGCCTCCGCTGCTGCGGGGGCTCCAGCTCCTGCGGGCCACCCGCCCGCGCAATGCGCTAAATGCCAGGGCGCTTGCAAGTCTGACCACTTATTGTAGTCCACAGAACCGTCCGCCAGACGATGGTCGCTGGGACACGGCCACTGCGAGCAGAAATGAATATTCTTACGTATGCGTCTGCCAGATTCATAATGGCAAGCCGCGCCGCTGCTGCGGCGCATAACGTGCCCGAATCCGAATATTGTCCCCTTTAGTTTCCGTGGGTTCATGAGCACTCTGTCGGGGTCTTTCTTTTTGTCTTCTTGGTACCAAAACTCCACAAATTCGCTGGCCTCGCGGTCGTGCCCGACCCGCAGAGGCGCGTTTGCAGGGCGAGCGTCTCCTGGGTCTGGAGGCGGAGCGGCTGCGGCGGCCATGATGCCGAAGCCATGCGCGCGCGCACGCGGCCGCCCTCTTGTCTCGAGCCCAGCGCCGCAGGGCAAGCAAACGGCCGCACCCCCCCCACAAGGAGGATGCACAAGGGGGCGGGAGGAACGAGGAACAAGGGAGATATGCGGGGCCCAGCGGACACACGCCTGAAAAAAACACGACCGTCGGCATGCTTCGCGAGGGTTGCTGCTGTGAGATGGGCTGGTGAGGAGGGGCCCGAACGACCCACGCCAGGACGAGCGGCCCGAACGACGCGCAGAAAACTCAGAAGCATGCACACACGAACGAACGGCCCGAACGACTCCGAGAACACCCCCCAGAAAACAAGGCCAGAATGTGGGAAGTCGTCGACATCGTGGTCGAGGGAAGGCGAACGCGGCACGGGGGATGATGATGGTCTCCTCTTCCACCGCGAACCAACAGCCCCCCCCCAAAAAAAAAGCGGGCCGCTCGGGCGTTTGTGCAAGACGCCAAAAGTGCAACATTCCTGCAGGCCGCCTCTGCAGGAATTGAGGCGCAGCCCCTCCCGCAGCCGCACTGCGGGTGCGCCAGCGGGCGCGGGGGAGCGGCGGTGGCGCCAACGCGCAGCTGGTAGCTGTCCCCTCCTCCCCCACCATCATAGCGATGATGAGAATGATGAGCATCCTACGATGATGAGGCCCTGTGTCCTGTCCCAGATGCTCGGGCCCCGCCCTGGGCCGCGGGCCACGCCCCCTCCCGCCATCGACTCTCAACTGCGTCCGTGTTATATATATATACACATATACATATTCATATACATATATATATATATACAGACATATACGCCGACACACCATACATACACAAAATATACATATATGCATCATGTAATCGGTCAGCGGAGGCCCGACGCCGCCCAGAGCCGCCCAGACGACCGCCAATGCGCCGGCCAGACGACCGCGCGGAGCGAAAGGCAGAGCGTGCCTCGAGAAAATATTTTCTGTTTCTCAGGGGGGGTTTCTCCGGTTGGCGACGCGCCGCCACCTTCTTCGCTTTCGATGCGCCCTTCACGGTTCCGAGGAGATCCGCCATGGGATCCCGACCTTTTTCTCCCGCTGCTGCGGAAGCTCCTGCTGCAACCCCCGCTGCTGCGGGGGCGTTTTTCACAAGATTCGACGCTTCATCCACGTTGTCTCCTTCTCCGGCGCGAAGCTTCCCAAGCACTTGCTCTAGCATTGTCGTTTCGTTCAAGGCGCCCTTCGCGGCACTGAGACCACCGACCACCTTGAGCATGCACGGGCGGTGCTTTCCGACGGGCACGAAGGCTTCTAGGCTTTCCTCGCCGCCAAAGGAAACATAGCGCCCCTCCCATTCCAGAGCAAATCCCGCTGCTCCCTCGTGACTTCGGCACAGCCCGCCCGTCGCGCAGAGCGCCCCCATGCTCGCGCCATCTTGGCGCGCTGCTTTCCCGACAACGACGTCCCGCCATGTTTCCTCTGCCTTGCGTTTCATGCCGCCGCGCGCAAGCCCTCGCTGCTGCGAAGGCGCCCGCGTTCTAGGTGTCAGCTCCCCTCACTGGTGGCCCGCCTGAAAACGGCTATGGAAAGCGGACTCCTCGTCTCGAACAAATCCTCCTACTCCTCATCGGACTCAAAAACCTAACCACTTCTTGTGGTCCACAGAACCGTCCGCCAGACGGTGGCCGCTGGGACACGGCCACTGCGAGCATAAATGAATCTCCTTCCATATGCGTTTGCCAGATTCATAGTGGCAAGCCGCGCCGCTGCTGCGGCGCATAACGTAATTGCCCGAATCCGAATATTGGCCTCTTTAGTATCCGTGGATTCATGAGCACTCTGTCGGGGGCTTTCGTTTTGTCTTGTTGGTATATAAACTCCAAATTCGTTGACCTCGCGGTCGTGCCCGACCCGCAGAGGCGCGTTTGCAGGGCGAGCGTCGCCTGGGTCTGGGGGCGGAGCGGCTGCGGCGGCCATGGCGCCGAAGCCACGCGCGCGCGCACGCGGCCGCCCTCTTGTCTCGAGCCCAGCGCCGCAGGGCAAGCAAACGGCCACATCCTCGCAATGATCCTCCTGTCGGTGCTGCTGCGGGTGCTGCTGCTGCTGCTGTTGCTCCTCCTTCTCCTCCTCCTCCTCCTCCTCCTCCCCCCCCTCCCCCTCCTACTGGTCCCAGCCCCATCCGCCCCGTCCTCGCCAGATTCCGCGAGTTCCTTTTGTCCTCTAGCGCGCGAGCGCTGGAGAGCCACAGGCTCGCGATCCCCCGCGCGCGCCCTAACCCCTGTCCAGTCGATAGGAACCCGCAGGCATCCACCTCAGCGGTCAGCGCGCCGCTGCTGCGGTGCAAACACCGAGTCTGTCTGCATAAAACAAGCCGTTGTAGCGGTCAGCGCGCCGCTGCTGCGGCGCGCGCCAGCGAGCGGATAACGAAGACATCACTTCTCTGTTTCCTCCTTGATGGCTTTCTGGACCACGTCCTCCAAGGACGCTAGAAGAACTTGCTTCTGCTGCGCACGGGTGGACTGTTTCAAGGGCGTCGTCACTTCCGTCAACGCCACGCCTGTGGACCATTTCTCCTCGTTCAGATCCTGAATCCTGGAGGCCCATTTTCGGCCTGCCATTGGCCCTCCTTTGACCTCCAGTGTCCACATCCCAGAGGGGCACCACCTGGTGGTCCACGGGCGCTTCTCGTCCAAAGCGTCGTCCTCGTCGTCGTCGTTGGGTTCGGGAACGCTTTTGCCTTGGCTCTCCTCGTGCAGGTAATGCAGAAGCCAAGGCAGATCCTGACTCTGAACGAGTAGTTGCCCATACTTGTTCTCATACACACTAACCTCGTTCGTGTCGGCCTCATCTGGCTTAGGAGACATCGGCATGGTTACTCTGCAGAGCGTGCCTCGAGAACATCCGTTCTGTTTCTCAGGGGTTTTCTTCGCTTTCGATGCGACCTTGACGGTGCCGAGGAGATCCGCCATGGATCCCGACCTCTTTCTCCCGCTGCTGCGGGAGACCCTGCTGCAACCCCCGCTGCTGCGGGGGCCTCTTTCACAGGAGTCGCCGCTTCATCCACGTTGCATCCTTCTCCGGCGCGAAGCTTCCCAACCAATTGCTCTAACATGTTTGTTTCGTTCAAGGCGCCCTTCACGGCGCTGTGACCACCGACCACCTTGAGCATCCACGGGCGGTGCTTTCCGACGGGCACGAAGGCTTCTAGGCTTTCCTCGCCGCCCAAGAAAACACAGCGCCCCTCGCATTCCAGAGCAAATCCCGCTGCTCCCTCGTGACTTCGGCGCAGCCCGCCCGTCGCGCAGAGCACCCCCATGCTCGTGCCATCTTGGCGCGCTGCTTTCCCGACAACGACCTCCCGCCATGTTTCCTCTGCCTTGCGTTTCATGCCGCCGCGCGCAAGCCCTCGCTGCTGCGAAGGCGCCCGCGTCCTAGGTGTCTGCTCCCCTCGCAGGTGATCCGCCTGAAAACGGCTATGGAAAGCGGACTCCTCGTCGCGAACAGATCCTCCTGAAACTCATCGGCATCATGCTCCCCCCACGAGCTTCTTTCCATCTCATCCAACCCCTCCCCCTCCTTCTCTCCGAACGAGCGCAGCTGCCTTCCCTGTCCCTTGACCGCCCCTCTGCCCCTTGAGGGGGGGCCTTGTGTGCTCTGACCGACCCTCTGTCCCGCAGGGGGGGGCGTCCTGATCGAACGACCACCCCTCTGTCACAGAGGGGGGCGCGCGGAAAAGCACGACCCCCCCCCTCTGTCACAGAGGGGGGGGGGGGTCGCTTTTCCGAGCCCCCCCTCTGTGGCAGAGGGGGGGCGCTTTTTGCAGCGCCCCCCCTCCTCTGTCACCTTTGCAGGGCTCTCCTCTCGTCTGGCCCTGCATGGGGCACGATCGTCTCATCGAATGCCATCGTCTACTACTGCCGCTCCGCTTCCTTGACAACGTCGTCGAGAGGGGCCTCAATACTACTCCTCTGAGCTATCGAGCACAACAGTCGACGGGCCCTGGCTGGGGGCATGGGCAGAGAATGCCTGAGGCTGCTGTTTACAGGGATCCTGAGTTTCAGCCTAAGCAGCAATGTGTCGCAAGTAGTGGAGAGTCGGAGGAGCAGCCTGCGTTGCCGCTGAGACTGACTCCTCTTCCTCACCGGGACGGGCAAAGGATGTTTTTCCTCAGACCGCTCCATCTTGAGCCAAAGTGCCAGCACAGTAACACAATTCACATGGGCGCGGGGTTGGTGTTGCCACTCTCCCCGCGCTCGCAAGAAACCCTAATTAGACCGACCTCTGACAACATGCTCTGCCTGCCATGCCTCACGCACCGCACGGCGCTACACTATGTCACGGATTCCGCCGGCAAGCTGTCCTGCCAACGGGTGCAAACATGCGTACAACACAATGCCGCGGGACCCTGCGAAAAACGACCCCTTTTGGCTGAAATGGGTCGTTTTCTCCGGCGGCACACATTCGTGAGGCGTGACCCCAAGGCGGCCCATCCCCGAGATCTGGGCGGCCCCCGATCCACGCTCCTCCTCTCCGCCGCGGCCTGCGCCGAGCGCGGAGTCGCACGGACTCGGTCCGTGGGATCGCGGGGCAGCATCTCGCCCACACTCTAGCCAAAATGGCTTCTCTAAAAAACACTCGCCGCTTACGCCCGGAGTCCAAATGCCGAGCGCGTGCGAGCCATGCCGGGGACAGGCAAAGTCTTTGTCAGGCCGTCCGCCCTCTGCTCCGCAGTGGGGACGTGCCCAAGCTGCAAGGTCCCCTGATGCAGCCTGCTGCGCAGAGCGCTGGCCCTGTTGGCCAGGCAGCGGGTGCGCCACGAGCCTTGGCCCATGGCTACTGCGAGCGATGCGCTGTTGTCGCCCCACAAGCACACTGACGCTGGTCGCACGAACATCGATCCTAGCACCGCCTCGGTGCCTTCCATCATGAGGCAACCCATGGCCAGGCTTGTGATTTCCGCCTCGGCCGTCGACCGGGCAGGCTGCGCTTGCTTGATTGACCTCCAGTCGACCAAGCATTCGCACACGTACGTTGCCACTCCCGACTGGTTGCAGTCGGGCTCAAAACTGGCATCTGCAAACGTCTCCAAGCGCGGCTCGCCCATCCCAGCTCTGTACACCAGCCCGTAGGCACGCGTGCTGATTAGATACCTGAGCACACGCTTACCCAGACGAAGCGCCCAAAGAGGGCGCGAAGAGGCAGCAGAGGCAACGCGGGACACTACGAATGCTATGTCGGGCCGCGTCCGGCTGCTCAGCCACAAGAGGCCTCCAGACATCCTTTGAGCAAGTCTCGCGTCTCCTACCTCCGGCTCCCCCGCCTCCTCCTCGTCGTTGGTCGGCTCGATCTGCATCGTGCCGGTGCCGTTTGCCTTGTCCAGCCCCCACTTTTCCAACAGGTCCGAGATGTACTCCCGCTGGTGGATGAAGAAGCTGTCGGCCCTCGCTTCGATGGTCAGCGAGAGGTACTTCAGTTCGCCCGGAGCGTCAAAACTCACCATGTTCTGGACGCTGCACTTCCAGAGGGACTGGCACGCGCGAGTGAGCGCTGCCACCAGCTGGCCGGCGCCCAGGATGAGGAAGTCGTCCACGTACACCAGCACGTATCCCAGCACCTTGCGCTCGGACTCCACCCTCGGCTCCACGACCGGTACGACGGACCACGCCGAGGGGTCCACCAGCGACTGCATGAGCTTGCACTCGATGCCCTCGCGCTGCACCCGCACGTCGCGCAAGTCGCTGTCCCGCTTGATGCCCCACGCCCGTGGGGACACTCGCAATCCGTAGATCGCCTGCTTCACCCTCCACAGGACTCCACAGCTCGTCCGGCTTGCAGAGGCCGTACTCGACGAAAATCTTCGGCGGCCTCGCGATGACCTCGCCGACCTCCTCGGGCAGCTCCGCGTTCAGGAACGCCGTGCTGACGTCCAAGGCGCCCACGGCCCAACCTCTGTGCGCCGCCACGGCCAGGGCCGTCCGCACCGAGGAAATGTCCACGTTCGCCGCGTAGACCTGCTCGCCGTCGCCGCGCTCCTGGTGGTTCCCGCAGATGACCCCCCGAACCTTCTTCCTCCTGTTCCCCGTCGGATCTGGGGCCTTCACTCCTGCCACCGCCTTCATCGGCAAGATCTTTCGCGGCGAAACTGCCGCCCGCTCCGCTGGCGATAACTCCTCGTAGGAGTCAGTCTCACGGAGCGACCCGAGCTCATGCTCCAACGCGAGCTTCCACTCCTCGCGCTCCTGGCCATACGCCTTCCGCACGTCCGCGACGCTGACGATCTGCATGGCCGAGTCCTTCACGATGTCGTGGTACTCCGGAGGCGCGTTGTCCAGGTCTCCACCATCTCGTGCGTCAGCAACGCCAGCAAATGGGACGTGCATGTTCATGCTGTCGCGGTGCATGAGGAGGCTCACGGGGGTACCGACGACCGAACGTGCAGTCCTCATCGGCTTCTCCTGGACATCCTCCTGGGCCCTCCTCCTCGCTGGCATCGCAGTCGCCGCGCGAGCTCCAGGGCGACGCCTTTCATCACGGGTGTGCGCTCGATGGCGGCCCCGGCACGCCGGACAAGAGAACGCTCGCTCCTCGGACTGAAACTCGAAGATGTCCTCCCCGCTGCCTCCTCCTGGTGCTGCTGCGTCCTCTGCGTGCTTCTCCTCCTCATCCTGCTTCTCCTCTTCCTGGGCCCGATCCTCCTCAGCCAGATGCTGTCCCGGCCGCGTGGCCGATAGGTCCTCCTCGGCCTGCTTATCCTCCTCCTGGGCCTCATCCTCCTCAGCCTGCTTATCCCCCTCCTGGGCCTCATCCTCCTCCTGGGCCTCGTGCGCCTTCAGGTTGAGCACGAAGCTGGACGAGACCTCGAACACCCAGCCAGCAGCTTCTTTTCGTCCAAGAAGGAATCCGCCACTCACACCGTCAGCCACCCCGAAGAAGTACTGCTCGCGCGCTCGAGGCTCGAAACTGCCCCGGGCGTCCTTGATCCTGCTCGTCACCGCTGCTCCGAAGGGCGGGCAGTTCCCGAAGCCTCGCCCTTGGGCCTCCCGGCGCTGGCACCACGACGCGTGCTGGACAGCTGCCGGCCAGAGCGCCTGCCGATCCTCAGCGTCGAGGTTCTCGGCCATGAGCATTGCGCGCGCTCTGCCCTTGATCACTCCGATCCCCCTCTCGGCCCTGGGGTTGGAGTTGGACTCGCCCCCAGCGGTCGACGTCACGGCGATGGTGCGCTTGGACGCCATGTGGCCCTTGGCGGCGCGCCCGGTGAGCTCCCCGGCCCTGTCGCCATTCAGCCGAAACACGGCAGGTCCCTGGAATTCCAAGTTGATCTCGCTGATGATCTCCTCCATCGCCGCGGTGCATTCCTTGGAGGTCTTCCCCTCCAACGGCCTCGTGTAGCACCGCGTCTTAACCTCGTCCTGGTCCACCCCGAGGTTCCCGGAAGCTTCTCCGGGGACATCCTGCAGCTGCTCCTCAACCTCCTCCTGTCCTGCTGGGCCGCGCTCCTCGGCAGCCCCTGCAACGGCGGCGCCGCGCGCTGGCTCCACGGGCACCCCAACCCCAGCTGCTCGTCGGGCATCTTGGACCATGCGCTTTTGGTCCTCGACCTCGCGCTTGGTCAGCACCTGGCATGCGGCCAGCAAGAAATAGCAAGCCCTCTTCGGGCCATCCTGGGCGAGTGAGCTCGGCCACAAACCTTTCGGATGAGGGCCAGAAAGGTCAACGCTCAACTGGCCCCCGGGCCGAGTCGAAGGATCGAGACGGTAATGGGGCCTCATGCGCCCGGCTGCCAATCGGCACTCCCGGCACTCCTGCATGAACCTCGGATGGCCCTCCGCCCTGTGGCGTGCCAAATCCGAGATACTGACTGCGGCCGCAACCGCGCGAAGCACCAGCGCCCGGCCTCTCTCCTGGCGAAGCCTCCTCCTCAAACTCCTGAGCTGCTCCGCAGTCTCCCCATCAAGGTACACCGCCCCGTTGACCTGCTCAAGCTTCATGTCTCGCCCACTCGGCAGGCGGATCGCGGCCTGCCCAGCGCTCCACACAAGGCGAAGGTCGCACTCATACAAGTAGGCACCGATGGGGAACAACGGCTGCAGCTCCACCTCGCTCGGCACGTAGACGATGTCGTCGTCACCGATGGTCGCGTTGATGCTGCCCGTGGCCACCTGCAGCTCGATGCTCCTGTGGGGAACCTCAGGCGTGCTCCCAATCGGAATCGACCTCAATTCATGGGTCGCCCCCGTGTCGGCGAGCAGCATCCGCCTTCCCTTGATCACCATAACTTTCGCGATAGCCACGGCCCTTGTCGAGGTCTCCCCGACGCTGATTGCTCCTCTCGGCTGGGGATCGCTCCGACGACCCTCCGTCTCCTCAGCGCCTCCTTCTACGACCACTGCGGCCGTTGCAGCGCGCAGGCCAGGGGCGGCGCTCGGGGGTGTAGCCCACGAGTCGAGCCACTGGCCCTCCTCGGTGGGCGCCTGCACCTGCGCCCGGCTCGCCTGGGCTCCGGGCAAGCCCTCGCTTGCCAGCGCCCTGATGGTAGCCGCGACCACCGCGCCCACGTTCGTGCTGGGCGGAGGCGCGTCCGGGCCGCTCGGCCCTCCGGAAACTGTCCTCGCTCCTGCTGCGGCGTTGCTGTCAACGCCTCCTCCTGCTCCTCCTCCTGGGGCGGGTCCTGCAGCAGCCGAGCGGGCACTGACCTCGCGCCGCGGCCGAGGGCAGGCGTCGGCCTTATGCTTCACCGCTCCGCAGTTGAAGCACTTGCCTTCCGACACAGCCAGCCGCCTGTGCGGGCGGCTGCACTGGCCGCCATTGCGGCAGCCCCCCTCCTGCTCGAAGAACTTGCATGGCGACTGCTCGCCCTTGTCCTCCTTGCCTTTTCCTTTGGGCGGCACTCCTGTTCCTCCTCCTTTAGGCTTGCCTTTGTCCTTCTCCTTACCTTTGTCCTTCCCCTTGTTCTCGTACTCGGCGATCTTGGCCTTGACGCTCTTCGCCGACACATCCGGCCCGCAGACCTCTCTAGCCTCCGCCGAGAGGTAGCGCCAGAACTCGTCGACCTGCGCCTGGCTGCAGCACGAAGTCCCAGATAACCCATGCTGCATCTCAAATGCGTGGAGCCTGTACTGGAAGGCCCCGTCGGTTTCCGCCATACGGCGCACCATGCCTCTCAACGTAGAGAGCTGCACGGTGGGATCTGGAGCTGCCATTCCCAACCTCTGCAGCCGCGTGAGGTCGAACTTCCACTTCTGAAGGTTCTCGTACGCGTCCGCGACCTGGTTGGACGCCTGCTGGCCTCTCCTCTCCACCGCCTTCAGCGTGGCCTCGCGGTCCTTCAGCGTCCCAGGCCCCGCCTCAACCATCGCCGCGAAGAGGATGTCGGCCACCGCGGTCTGCCGGGTCGCCAATGCCTGCTTCCTGATGCTCACCGGCATCGCGTCCAGCAGCAAAGGCCGGAGACGCAACTCAACGTTCCTCAACTCCGCTGGCATCATGTGCGCGGCTGGCCTGATGAGAGGCCTCCTGAGCGGGTCCAGGGACAGGTACTCGTCGTAGGCCACCGCGCAACACTCCTGCGCCCTGGCCCAGAAGGCCTCCAATGCAGGATGCAGTCCGCTGATCCTGATGCTGGCCCGTTGGAGCCAGTCCTCGAACGTCGATGCCTTGCCGACGCCCTTGACCCACTCGAGGGTCGGCACGTCGGTGTCCTTCAGTCGCGCCAGCACCGCCGTCAGCGTGCCAGTCCTGTCACCTGGCAGCTCTCCTCCCTCAGCATTTCCTGCGCCGAAGGGTGGGGGTGGCGGCGGCGGCGGCGGTGGTGGCCCTCCTCCAGGGTGTCCCAGGGGCCCGCACGGGCCACAGTTGCTAGGTCGTCCTCCTTCTGGATCGCCTGCTCCTGCTCCTCCTGCTCCTCCTGGGTCTCTCCCTCCTGGCGGGCCTCCTCCTCCAGGCGGGCCTCCTCCTACTCCAGACGGCCCTGGCTGCCACATCTGGGGAACTGGCCCCTGCATCCACTGCCGGCCCTGCGGCCAGCCTGGAGGGCCTAATCCTGGAGGCTCCACTGCGGCTGACGCTGCTGCTGCTGCTGCTGCTGCTGCTGCTGCTGCTGCTTGCTGTTCGGGCGGCGGGTCTTGCTCCGAAGCCTGCGCCCGGCCCTCGCCCGCCTGCCCCAGCCTTTCCTGCACTGGGGTGTCCTCATCCTGTCCTCGCGCCTCCTCCTCCTCACCAGCAGGGCCCTGCTCTACCCGATCCGTCGGGGAGCTGGGCGGCCCGCCGGTCAGCGCGCCCGCGTCGAGGCTCGCCCCTCCTGGGGTGGCGTAGCCTCCAAGCTGCCTCTCGAGCTCCTCGGCCCTCCTGGTCAGGATCTCGATCTGCTGCCTGGCCAGCCGGAGCTCGTCCAGCTGCTGGTTGTCCTGGCTGTCGTACTCCAGCGGCTGCGGCGGCAGGTAGCGCGGCCGCGCCGGCGGCGGCACCGCGCCTGCCCCAGTCCAGGTCCGCCTGGCGCCGGCCGCGGCTCCTTGGACAAGCCGCAGTGCTCCCTGCGCCGTGCCGCTGACCGTCGCCCCGATCACCTGGCCGGCCAGCTGCCCTCTGCAAGCCGCGTACCTGCCCATCTGGGCTGCGACGTGGCCAGTCCATGCCGAGCTGCGCTGCGCGGCCAGCATGTCCCTGCCGGCCAAGCAGAAGAAGCACACGGGGGACATCCCAATCACCTGCATGCAGTGCGCATGGACGTCGCCCTCGCACACACTGCACCGGATCGCTGGGCCGACGATCACGTCGTAACACGCCCTGCACTGCCGCATGTGCGTGTAGCTATGCGGCGCCAGGGCAGCGTTTGGGCTCATAACCCTTTGCAGGGCTCTCCTCTCGTCTGGCCCTGCATGGGGCACGATCGTCTCATCGAATGCCATCGTCTACTACTGCCGCTCCGCTTCCTTGACAACGTCGTCGAGAGGGGCCTCAATACTACTCCTCTGAGCTATCAAGCACAACAGTCGACGGGCCCTGGCTGGGGGTATGGGCAGAGAATGCCTGAGGCTGCTGTTTACAGGGATCCTGAGTTTCAGCCTAAGCAATGTGTCGCAAGTAGTGGAGAGTCGGAGGAGCAGCCTGCGTTGCCGCTGAGACTGACTCCTCTTCCTCACCGGGACGGGCAAAGGATGTTTTTCCTCAGACCACTCCATCTTGAGCCAAAGTGCCAGCACAGTAACACAATTCACATGGGCGCGGGGTTGGTGTTGCCACTCTCCCCGCGCTCGCAAGAAACCCTAATTAGACCGACCTCTGACAACATGCTCTGCCTGCCATGCCTCACGCACCGCACGGCGCTACACTATGTCACGGCTTCCGCCGGCAAGCTGCCCTGCCAACGGGTGCAAACATGCGTACAACACAATGCCGCGGGACCCTGCGAAAAACGACCCCTTTTGGCTGAAATGGGTCGTTTTCTCCGGCGGCGCACATTCGTGACGCGTGACCCCAAGGCGGCCCATCCCCGAGATCTGGGCGGCCCCCGATCCACGGTCACAGATGGGGGGGGGGGGGGGGGGGGGGGCGTGGCGCTCTGTCGCAGAGGGGGGTGGCGGAACAGCGCGACCCCCCTCTGTCACAGAGGGGGGTGGCCTTGTGCGCTTCGACCGCCCCTCTGTCCCGCAGAGCGCCCCGCGAACAGGACGGCAGGGCGATGAGCAGGGCGACGAGAACGGAGAGAGGAAAACAGGACACGGGAGGGAGGCAGGAACGGACGAGGGGGGACGGAGACGGAGGCGAGGCGTGAGGGGAGGGCAGGACGAACACAGAGGGAGAGGAGCAGGACGAGACCTGGCAGGGGATATGCTCCAGGAGAGAGATCTCATGGAGGAAGAGGACGGGAGGGGACGAGAGGCACTCACATTTAAGCATTTGCAGGCCCTCGCACTTGCTCCATTTCTCAGCGACCGCCGCGCCGCCATGAGAACTGACGTACCACCGCCACTACTGCGGCGGATGCGTGACCTCTCCCATCCCTGTCTTGTGCTGTTTCTGCTGCCCACCTCCCCCCTCCCCCTTCGACCTCCTCTCCCCGCCCTTTTCCTCCTCCCCTCCAGCTGACGGCTGCGGGCTGCGACGGGTGGATCATCGGCCGCTGTCATCTGCCGCCCCGTTTCGCGCGCCCTCCGCTGCTGCGGCGGGATCACACGAAGTGGGCCCCCTGGCCAGGGATTGTCATCTTACCGCTCTTGGGGGCTTTCCGTCCCTCCTCGGCGTCCTTCTTCCGTTTCTTCTCCTGCTCTTTCTGCTCCGTTTGCCATGCCTGCTTCTCCTTTTGGGTGTCGGTGGCCCTCTTCTCCTTTGTGATCTGCAGCGTCAGCCGATCTCCGCGCACCAGCGGCACCGCGTTGTGCATGCACGGGACCATCACGCTGCAGACGCGGAGGGGGGCGGCTGGTTGGCACGTTGTCATTGTCTGGAACTCGTGTGGTCGAAGTGTAACGTTGAACTTCCAGTGCCCCTGTCCCTGCACTAGCTGGGCTCGGGCAAGTTCTGCTGGCGTCATCCTCTCAACTCCCCAAAAGAAGTGCAAGGACTCGGTACCTCCGAACTTAAACTGGTACGGATTCTCTGCCTGGTCGGCCTCGCCCTGTGCAGGCGCCGCCGCTGCGGGGGCCGCCCCGTCGAGCTGCGGACCTACGGGCGCCTCGCCCTGCGCAGCCTCCGCTGCTGCGGAGGCCGCTTCCTGCGGCGCGGGCTTGAGCTCCAGCTCTGGTAATTTGAAATCAGGTTGTGCCCAATATTTTTCCATTTTCCGACAGGAGTCGGACGTTTCTCACCGACTAGCACCTCCACTGCCCGCGGGTTGCTCGAGACGTTCGGGAAAATCTTCGCGGTGGGGCAGCAAGGGAAGAGCATCAGTGTCCCCTCGGCGATGTCCTCAGTAGCCACCACATGGACACTCTTGGCTTGAACGTCATATTGCATCTGGACGGGTTGGGCGCAAGTGCCCGCGTGACGATGGAAGCCAGTCATGACTTCCGCGATGCTTGATTGGTGCCACCTGTCTGTGTCGAGATTGGCAGACGGAGCCGAAGCGTGCCACGGTTTCACTGGGGCCACCATCAGGCTGTTCACGGGCTTTGACACTTCAGACATCTGCCTGTTCAGAGGCTTGTCTTCTTCGTTGAACTCTATCAATACTGGCTGCGGGCGAGGGCCCTCGCCACCTCCGCTGCTGCGAGGGCCAGCGGGGTTCTCGGGGGCCGCGGGCAACTTGTCGGTCCACGGCGCAGGAGGGAGCGGGAACTCTTTCTGTGCGTTCTTTTCCATGTTCTGCCAGGCCTCGCGTACTTCAGCATAGCACGGACGCACTGCCTCGCACGCGGCCTCCACAACTGCCTCCAGACGAGGTTTGCCAGCCTTCACCCTTACGTACGCCTGGTAGAAGGTCTCCGTCGCAGTCAGAACCGCCCCCGCGGTCAAAATCGCGCTCTTCTCCTCCCCGTGGGCCTCCGCTGCTGCGGGGGCCAATATGCGACGGACATACCCCAACAAAGAATTGAGCTCCTTTACCCGACTGCTGCCCTCGCTGTGTCCCCAAGCCGTTTCTGGCGCGGGGCATTGTCCGCGCCTCGGCTCTTGCGAGTACGCCCCCATGACAGGGGCAACCTTCACATGGGGACAATCGACGGGGAGTTGGTTGAGAACGCCCCATGTGGCTGGTGCCAGGGAGCGCATTTTGTGATCCACCCAACGTCTATCATAATCCGGAATTTGCGGTATGAGCTGCCCTGATGCGGCCCCCACGTTGATGACGAAAGTGAACATGTCCTCGAACCATTTGGCCCTGGCGTACTCGGGATGTCGTTGCGCGCAAGCCTTGAGAATAGTGTCGTACGAGATATTCACGGGCTGTCCTGTCTCAGATCCCCACGATGCTTTCTTGCCCGCCGCTGCTGCGGTGGCGACGAAATCAGCGACGGACGTCAGGACCTCGATTTCGTGAGAGGTCACACCTTTTCCCTGTGGGTCGTTCAGGGCCGCGGAAATGATCGCGGGGCCTTGCGCGAAGACGGCATCGAAGTGAATTTCCCACGAGAGCACCTCGCAAAGCAAACCGTTATCGAGCACGTCCATGAGTTCTGTGAACTTCGGTGCGCGACGCATTTTTGGGATATCCCAGGAGCCACCTGTACCTGTCTGGAACTCCTCCAAACCACATCCTTTGTGGTCTTCGGGAATGACCCACACTGCGCCGTGCTTGAGGCTCAGCAGACCAAGGGTTAGCGTGCAGTGGTTCAGCGCCCCGTAGTTGAACGTTGACAAGCTTGTGTACGCCGAGCGTAGAGCCTCCACGGACTCCGTGTTCTGCAAATTGTGGTCCGCGTGCGCCGTGCACGGCCTGCCATGGAGGCGCTCGTAATCGGCCTTCTTCCCCGCAGGGAGTTCCTGAACAACCACTGCTTCGTGCTGCGCCTCGTTCAAGAGGAACCTGTCTTTCAGAATCCCACACAGGAGATTAACCACTCTGGCAGCGGAGGGGCACGTTCCACCTCTGTTCTGCGGGTGGACGCAGATATCCTCCAAGGAGATCTTGGCCTTCAACCGCTGCCCTCGGCGTCCTTCAAGGCATAGCGGCTGCGCAACGTGGCGGCATCATTCAGGGGACCTGACTTGATGTCCTCGGACATCTATCCAGGCGCCCCCGCTGCTGCGGGGGCAGCTTCCAAAACATATGCTCCGCGACGGTTGCCCCCGCTGCTGCGGAGCCCCGCTTGAAGCACGAGTGCCTGTCGCGCGCGCGGACAGAAGGAGGGGCCTCGCGGATCCGCGGCCTGCCCGCACTCGAGCAAAAGGAGAAGGAGAGGAAAGGCAGATAGAGGGAGAGAGACAGAGAGAGAGAGAGAGAGAGAGAGAGAGAGAGAGAGAGAGAGACAGAGAGAGAGAGAGAGAGAGAGAGAGAGAGAGAGAGAGAGAGAGAGGCGACGAACGGCGGGTCGACGCGGCCTTCTCAGTTTTTCGATACGCGCACATCCGCCTGAACAGGAGAATCATTGATACATCGGCCCCCCCTCTGTGAGAGAAAGATTTCCCACCCCGAACCCATATGTGAGAGAAGGGGGCGCTGTGTGAGTTGCGTGCATGGAAGCGATGATCAGAACAAAGACATAATGGCGGGCGGGGGATTGCAGGAGGGAATGCAAGGGGAAGCGAAGCAAAGGAGAGAGCAGGACACAGATGACAGCACAGATGTCGTTTTTTTCTCACACCGCATGCGATGCCGCACGCGACGCGCGAAACCGCGCTCCCCCGCGCGCGCGCGAGTGCGCCCCTCCGCCGAGGTCACCCCCCCTCGGCGAAAATCGTGCGACATCCCTCCGCTGCTGCGGAGGGGCGCTCCCCTTGTGCGCTCGGGATGTCGCGGTCATCCTGAGGGCCGTACAGTCAACCATCTGGGGGCACTGTCGTGTTCGTCCGCCCCGTAATTACATCCGAAGGGGGTCGACGCCTTCTTGCCAGGAGCTGCCGACTGGCGGCATCTTGGACCCTAGTTTGTACCAGTTGCCCCAATGGTCGCGGTACCAAAGTGCCTGATCGAATGGATCGTCATCTTGGACGCCTGTCCTCCGAGCAGTCTTCTCATCCCACAACCCACCGCGCTCCAAGACAGCAGCCCCCGCTGCTGCGAGGGCTACAGCAGCCCCTGCTGCTGCGAGGGCTTGTTTCTTGGAGCTCGCCTTGCGCCGAGCTAGCGGCCGCGCGGCCGCCTTCGCCGACGCTGCCGTGGGTCGAGCCGCCGCCCCAGCGCGCTTGCTCGAATGAGGTCTGTGGTCCGGTTTCCGAAAAGCCCTCTTCTCGCCGACGCGGCATCGCCCCGTCCTTGCGTCGGGTTTCCTATTCCTCTTCTCGCCGATGCGGCATCGCCCGGTCCTTGTGTCGGGCTTCCTAGCCTTCGTGGCTGGCGATCTCGAACCCAAACGGCACGGCAGAGATCGGGAGCGGGACAAAGAGCTGACACGTGGAGCGGGACCGGGACCGGGAGCCCGGGACCGGGACCAGCACCGACACCGGGACCGGGACCGGGACCAGCACCCCCGGTCCCGGCCCCGGCCCCGGTCCCGGTCCCGGTCCCGGCCCCTTTGTCGGTCCTGCTGCCCGTCCTGGGCTCCCCGTCCCTGTCCCGGTCCCGGTCCCGGTCCCGCTCTTCCCCTGGTCCCGGTCCCGGTCCCGGTGTCGGTCCTGGTCCCAGGACCCCTCCTCCTCCTCCTCCTCCAATTGCTCGTCCTCCTTTTTTCCCCCCCGGCAAAAAGCAAACGACGACGACGAGCACGACGACAACGACGACGATTTCCTCAGCCGCTCAATGCGAGCGCCTGGCTCCTCGCGCGCGCGCGCGCCGAGCCCGCGCCTCAGATCTCTTATGATAACCCCCGCTGCTGCGGAGACAACCCCCGCTGCTGCGGAGGTCTCCGCAGCCGCGCGCCGTCAGCTGGAGTCGCTTGAAGGGCTGCGGCGCCGCGACTGCAATGCCTCGAACGCGGAACTGAACGCAAACGGGTCCGCAGGAGGCGGCGACCCCCTGGGGAGGAGCTGCGGCGGCGGAGGCTGCGGCGGCGGCCTCGGGGCGAGCGGCGCTGCCAGAGGGGAGGGCGTCTGCGACTGTTTGGCAGGAGCCGCTTCGGCGGAGCGCGCGGCGGCTGGCTCGGGACGAGCCGCGCTGCCGTAGGGTGCGGTGTCTCCTCCAGCGGGGGGGCCCCGCGGCGTCCTCCTCCACGCGGGGGAGGTGGCCGCGGTGGTGGCATCATTGGCGGCATGCCTGGCGGACGGCAAATCTGGCCTGGGAGTAGCGGGCGCCATCCTCTCGGCATCAGCACCACCTGACCTGTGTGGGGTGGGTGCACGGGCGGCGTGGGCAGGAGCCGCCCTGCCCGCGCCGCCCTGCGGTCGCCGCCCTCCACCTGCCCACTGCGTCTGGAGCGGCTGCGCCCCCTCTGCTCCTGCCCTCTGCGTCTGGAGCGGCTGCGCCCCCGCTGCTGCGAGGGCACTCTCCTCTTTCGGTCTCTGCTCCTCTGCTCCCGCTCTCTGCGTGTGGAACGGCTGCCCCCCCGCTGCTGCGAGGGCTTCGTCCTCTTTGGGGTTCTGCTCCTGATATCGTTCTTATTCTTCTTCTTCTTGTTCTTCTTCTTCTTCTCCTTCTCCTTCTTCTCCTCCCTCTCACCTCTGTCGGGGTTCCTCTTGTCGTCCTGGGGCGGCGTGGGGCTGCAGGAGTCGACGGCGTCGCGCCCGTCGCCCTCAAGCTCCTCCTGGGCTCCGTGCGCCCCCGCTGCTGCGGAGGCTGCTGCTTCAGATTCTGTCTCCGCCTCCTCCTGGTCTCCGTGCGCCTCCGCTGCTGCGGAGGCTGTTGCTTCGGTTTCTGTCTCCGCCCACTTTCCCCGCCGTTTTTCCCACATGGCTTCCCGCTTCCGATCCTTCTTCCTGGCCTCGGCGCCTTTGCCAGACTTCCTGTTCTTGGCTTCTATGAAAACGAACAGTGTGTGGCAGTGTTCCGCGAGGCGGTTCGCATCCTGGGCCTTGTGGATCACCCTGTGCAAGTGCGGCCAGAAGTATGTATCCTGCTCCTTGCGCTCCGCGTCCGTGAGCCTGACCCAGGTCGGACGCGCCGCCCAATCCAACTGGCGGTGCTCCAGCCTGGTGAGGAGCCCCCGCTGCTGCGGAGGCTGGAAAACCTCAGTCCACCAGTGCGGCAGTTCCGGCTGCTCGCTCGCAGGGCACTCGCGAACCTGAGCGGGGCCAAGAATCACGATGTAGTGCGGTTGCGTCACGTGACTCTCTTTTTTCGGACACCAGAAAGCCAAGGCGAGAGCGCCTGTGCCAGACGCGCCGCAACTTCTGAGCAGCTCCGAAAGATCGCCCTTGTCTCCGTCGAAGATCCAGGCGAGAATACGCACTCGGTGCCGCAACACCAGGTTCCGCAGCCCGTTGCGGAAGTTTTCGGGCCATGGGTTTCCCGCGAGGCTCGTCTGGTGTCGGAAGAACACGCCCCCCACTGCTATGGAGAGTTTGCCTTCCTTTGCTTTCGGATTGTGAGCCCCCGCTGCCAGGGTCACCGACCAGGCCTGAACCAGGAACTTCCCGTGGGAGCGCGCGCGAAGCACCTCGCACTGCTCGACGCGCTCGGGAACCCAGAGGAGAGCCCCGACGCACTCGCGCGCGACCGCGCCGTGGAAGCCACTCTGGCGGATGAGATCGTCGAGATGTTGCTTCCGCTGATCGCGATTGATGGGTGCACCAGGCTCGAAGGAGACTAAGACGACCCCTTCGCGCCTGTCCCTGACAGCTGCGACCCGATCCGACAGGGAGGCGTCCGCGCGCAGGACGAGGGAAGCAAAGGCCAGATTCACGCGCGCCTCTGTCTGCCCCTCCTGCACCTGGTCTTCATCGTCGTACAGCAGGGGCACAAGAGGCTTGGAATGGCTCGGGCCGCGCTCTTCCGATGGGAAGTGCGGGCGGCCTTCCTCTGGGAAGCCCTCTTGGACAGGAAGCGCTGGCGACTGCGCCTTCGAGGTCAGGGCGAGCGGCTGTGTCACGCGGGCCCCCGCTGCTGCGGGGGAGCTGTCACGCAGTTTGCGCGCTGCGATCAGACCCTTCCGTTGTCGCCAATTAGTCGTGCAGGGAGATCTCGGTCTCGGGTCATCGGAGCGGGCGGCGTTCTGCCCAGGCTCGATTACCACTGCGGCGGCGCCTGGCACCACGGATGCCCCCGCTGCTGCGGAAGCCGCCTCCTTAGCCGCTGTGACTACAACGAGGTTGGCGGCGGCCGTTAACTTCCGCGCCTCCGCGATCTCGCCCTGATCCATCATTTTCTGAGCAACCACCAGGCTCCGCGAAATGGTTTCCTGGGCACCAGACAGCGACGAAAGCAATGTCCGAAGTTCCGTTGCAACCTCTTCCCCCGCTGCTGCGGAGGCTGGTGCTGAATCTGCCAGTCCCTGCGGAACTGCATCAGGGGCCTCCTCTGGCAGCCCCCGCTGCTGCGGAGACTTCGGCAGAGGTTCCTGCGCGGTTCCAGTCGCGCCTTGCTGCTCCATGCCCCGGGCCGCTCCCGTCGCGGAGGCGGGCGGGCGCGGCGGGGGGCAGACCTGCAACGGCTGCGGCTTCACTTTATCGCAATGCCATCCCTCCCTGCGCTCAAATGACTTTTCCCCTTGCGCCAGTCTGCTGCTCCCACTTCTGAACTACCTCATCCCGTCTACCTCTCCCTGCTCCCTCCTCTTCCTGTTCAGTCCTCCCTCCTCCCTCCACCGTGCTCATTTCTCCTTGCTCCCTTCTCTGCCCCTCCTACGTGGGGCGTTTCACGACAACGACGACGACGACGACGACGAGAACGATGACCACGACGGCGACAACGAGGACAACGACGACCACGACGACGACGACGAGGACGATGACCACGACGGCTACCAGCGACGACGACTAGCGACGACGACGACCGACGACGACGACGCCGACCACGACGACGACGGCGAGGACGACAACGAGCGACGACGACGACGACAGTCGACGCCGACGAGGAACGACGACGACGAACGAGGACGACGATTACGACGACGAGATGACGAAGGTTCGAAGATCGAACCTCGAAGCGCGAAGCTTCGAAATTCAAACTTCGATCTTCGAACTCCGAACTTCCAACTTCTAACTGCGAACTTCGCTGGGGTGCCAGGGATGGACTGGGATGGAGGGAAAATCGAAAGGAAAGAGCGAGGAAGCGGGAGAGGAAGTTGGGGGAGAACGAACAGGCGTGGAGCGACGAGGAACGGGCGGCGAGGAGCCGACGTTGAGGGCGGCGGGATGGGGGGACAGGGAGGAGAGGGAAGACTTCAGAACGAAGATCGCGCCACGGCGCCTGCACGCGCGCTCCCGATCTCGGCGGCCGACGCGCGCGCCCCTGCAGAAATGCTACGCGCCCTTCATTCGAGCCCCGCTGCTGCGGAGCCACCTACTCCACAACCAAATCGTCTGGGGAGCTGTTCGGTCCCCAAACTACTAGTTCTTCAGCCACTCGGCTCTTGCGAGTCCGCCCCCATGACAAGGGCAACTTTCACATGGGGGCACTCAATGGGGTGTTGATTGAGAACGCCCCATGTGGCTGGTGGCAGGAACGGACGAGGGGGGGCGGATAGAGGAGCAGGACGAGACCTGGCAGGGGATATGCACCAGGAGAGAGATCTCACGGGGGAAGAGGAGGGGAGGGGACGAGAGGCACTCATAATTAAGCGCACGCAGGCCCACGCACGCGCTCCATTTCTCAGCGACCGCCGCGCCGCCATGGGAACTGTCGCACCACCGCCGCTACTGCGGCGGATGCGCGACCTCTCCCATCCCTGCCCTGCGCTGTTTCTGCTACCACCCTCCCCCCTCCCAGCCAAGCTCGGGTTTCAAGCTCGGAGGCGGGCGCGGCTGGCGGCTCTTAGTGCGGGTGCGCGTGCTGCCTCCAACTCATCATCCCCCTCCTCCTCCTCTCCTCATCCTCCCTTCTCTTCCTCCTCATCCTCCTCTATCGGCCCAGCTCCGATCGCCGCTCAGCTCTCCTGGTGCGGCTGGCGGCAAAAGTGCCGGATATTGCCTGGGATGTCCTTCACCGTCTTCTTCGACATCTCAAGCATCATCTTGCCCTTCTCCTCGGTACGGCGCGCCTCCTCCATCATCTGCCGCGCCTGGTCGACGAGCATCTGGCCCTTCTCTCCAACGGCGCGTGCGTGGCGGCAACGATTGCGCCACTCGATAAACCGCACCACCATGGTCGCCCAGCTCCAAACACTGCCATCCGTCGCGATGAGCTCGAAGTCATCGACGTCGTACTTGCCCGCGATGCTCGCCATAGCGGCGCATGGCCGCGAAGGAGCCTCCTCTGGCAGTCCCCGCTGCTGCGGAGACTTCGGCAGAGGCTCCTGCGCGGTTCCGTCGCGGAGGCGGGCGGGCGCGGCGGGAGGCAGACCTGCAACGGCTGCGGCTTCACTTTATCCCATTTCCATCCCTCCCTGCACTCACATGGCTTTTCCCATTGCGCCAGTCTGCTGCTCCCACTTCTGAACTACCTCATCCCTTCTACCTCCACCTGCACCCTCCTCTTCCTGTTCAATCCTCCCTCCTCCCTCCACCGTGCTCATTTCTCCTTACTCCCTTCTCTGCTCCTCCTACGTGGGGCGTTTCACGACAACGACGACGACGATGACCACGACGGCGACAACGAGGACGACGACGACCACGACGACGACGACGAGGACGATGACCACGACGGCGACCAGCGACGACGACTAGCGACGACGACGACCGACGACGACGACGCCGACCACGACGACGACGGCGACGACGACAACGAGCGACGACGACAACGACAATCGACGCCGACGAGGAACGACGACGACGAACGAGGACGACGATTACGACGACGAGATGACGAAGGTTCGAAGATCGAACCTCGAAGTGCGAAGCTTCGAAATTCAAACTGCGACCTTCGAACTCCGAACTTCAAACTTCGAACTGCGAACTTCGCTGGGGTGCCAGGGATGCTATGGGATGGAGGAAAAAATGGGAAGGAGAGAACGAGGAAGCGGGAGAGGAAGTTGGAGGAGAACGAACAGGCGTGGAGCGATGAGGAACTGGCGGCGAAGAGCCGACGTTGAGGGCGGTGGGATGGGGGGGCAGGGAGGAGAGGGAAGACTTCAGAACGAAGATCGCGCCACGGCGCCTGCACGCGCGCTCCCGATCTCGGCGGCCGACGCGCGCGCCCCTGCCGAAATGCGACGCGCCCTTCATTCGAGCCCCGCTGCTGCGGAGCCATCTACTCCGCAACCAAATCGTCTGGGGAGCTATTCGGCCCCAAAACTACTGGTTTGCCAGCCGCTGCTGCGGACGCCGAGGGCCCGGTGCTGGACGCCGCGGCCCCGCTGATGCGGGGCCCCTGAGAAGGCGTCGGCCTCCCCTTCTCTCTGGCGGCGTCGAACTTGACCTTACGCTCCACACCGAGGTCCTTGTGCCAGCGAAACGTTCCTGACCCGTCGCTGCCGCCCAAACCCGCGGCTGGTGGCCTCACCGTGCCCGCGTGGGGGGCGAGGGGCAGAGCTTCGACCTTCCTGTCGCCCCAGTGCGGGTGTAAGCGGACGCCTGTCCCGTCGTCGCGGTGCAACACGAAATCCCGCATCGGCAGCTTCACTTTCACCCGCTGCCCCGCGAACTGTCGCGCGCACAATACTCTGGCGCATGTGGTCGTAGCTGTTTGGACGGACTTCGAGGGAACAGCCGATCAGAGCCCCGCTGCCGCGGGGCCCCCCCACGACCCCCCTGATATCTTCCTCCCTGAGCGTCGCCACCATCTCTTGCCACCGCCAAGGGACTTCCTCGTCGCTTTTTACCCAACAGCGAAGACTGATAGGTTTCTAGTGGTGTAGACAGAGAGAGCAGCACATTACTCCACAGGGGGGTCTGGGCAGCCGTTGGGGAGCCGTTGGGGGGCCGTTGGGGGGCCGTTGGGGTTTGCCGGGGGGGGGGGGTCGTTTTTCGCAAACAGTCACACACCTCGTGCTTTTCGATTTCCCAGAACTCCATTCCCGGGCCACATTCTGAATGCCCGGAACCAACTGTAGGCCACTTCGTGCTCTTCGAGTTCCCAGAACTCCATTCCCGGGCCACATTTTGAATGCCCGGAGCCAACTGTAGGCCACTTCGTGGTCTTCGAGTTCCCAGAACTCCATTCCTGGGCATGATTTTGAATGCCCGGAGCCAACTGTAGGCCACTTCGTGGTGTTCGAGTTCCCAGAACTCCATTCCTGGGCATGATTTTGAATGCCCGGAGCCAACTGTAGGCCATTTCGTGTTCGAGTTCCCAGAACTCTATTCCCGGGCCACACTTTGAATGCTGAGGCAGGCTGATGCTGAGGCTGAGGCAGGCTGAGGCTGAAGGCAGACTGAAGCTGAGGACGAGGCTGAAGGCAGACTGAGGCTGAGGCTGAAGCAGGCTGAGGCTGAGGCTGAGGCAGGCTGAGGCTGAGGCTGAGGCAGGCTGAGGCTGAGGCAGGCTGAGGCTGAGGCAGGCTGAGGCTGAGGCTGAGGCTGATGCAGGCTGAGGCTGAGGCAGGCTGAGGCTGAGGCCGAGGCTGAAGGCAGACTGAGGCTGAGGCTGAAGCAGGCTGAGGCTGAGGCTGAGGCAGGCTGAGGCTGAGGCTGAGGCTGATGCTGAGGCAGGCTGAGGCTGAGGCTGAGGCTGATGCAGGCTGAGGCTGAGGCAGGCTGAGGCTGAGGCCGAGGCTGAAGGCAGACTGAGGCTGAGGCTGAAGCAGGCTGAGGCTGAGGCTGAGGCAGGCTGAGGCTGAGGCTGAGGCAGGCTGATGCTGAGGCAGGCTGAGGCTGAGGCTGAGGCTGATGCAGGCTGAGGCTGAGGCAGGCCTGAGGCTGAGGCCGAGGCTGAAGGCAGACAGGCTGAGGAGGCTGAGGCTGAGGCTGAGGCTGAGGCTGAGGCAGGCTGATGCTGAGGCAGGCTGAGGCTGAGGCTGAGGCTGATGCAGGCTGAGGCTGAGGCAGGCTGAGGCTGAGGCCGAGGCTGAGGCAGACTGAGGCTGAGGCTGAAGCAGGCTGAGGCTGAGGCTGAGGCAGGCTGAGGCTGAGGCTGAGGCAGGCTGATGCTGAGGCAGGCTGAGGCTGAGGCTGAGCTGATGCAGGCTGAGGCTGAGGCAGGCTGAGGCTGAGGCCGAGGCTGAAGGCAGACTGAGGCTGAGGCTGAAGCAGGCTGAGGCTGAGGCGGCTGAGGCTGAGGCTGAGGCTGAGGCTGAGGCAGGCTGAGGCTGAGGCTGAGGCTGAGGCAGCTGAGGCTGAGGCAGGCTGAGGCTGAGGCCGAGGCTGCAGGCTGAAACTCAGGCTGAGGCTGAAGCAGGCTGAGGCTGAGGCTGAGGCAGGCTGAGGCTGAGGCTGAGGCTGAGGCAGGCTGATGCTGAGGCAGGCTGAGGCTGCGGCTGAGGCTGATGCAGGCTGAGGCTGAGGCAGCCTGAGGCTGAGGCGAGGCCGACGGCAGACTGAGGCTGGGCTGAAGCCAGGCTTGAGGCTGAGGCAGAGGCAGGCTGAGTTGAGGCTGAGGCAGGCTGAGGCTGAGGCTGAGGCTGAGGCTGATGCAGGTGAGGCTGAGGCAGGCTGAGGCCGAGGCTGAAGGCAGACTGAGTTGAGGCTGAAGCAGGCTGAGGGCGAGGCTGAGGCAGGCTGAGGCTGATGCAGGCTGAGGATGAGGCTGAGGCAGGCTGAGGCCGAGGCTGAAGGCAGACTGATGTTGAGGCTGAAGCAGGCTGAGGGCGAGGCTGAGGCAGGCTGAGGCTGAGGCAGGCTGAGGCTGAGGCTGAGGCAGGCTGAGGCTGAGGCTGTGACTGCGACTGCTGTTGCCACTGCGACTGTCATCGCGAATGCGACCACGACTGCGAGAACAGCAGAATTCTACAACAGGATTCTTATCTGAATCTTAAGGGGAATGCTTCCAGATATGCTCCTACACATCGCTGTTAGGTTGCTTTGCCGGGATAATGAAACCAAAGCTCGTTCTCGCACCGCGGTCGCAAACAGCGACCATGGTGGGCTCCGCATTGTCAAACCACTTGGCTTCTGACTCGAACGGGGCAGTTGGGTCTTCATTCAGATGGCGCCACCATTTCAACGCTTGGTTGTGTTGCTTAAACGAAGTGCCGAGCCTCTCTTCATAACTCAAAAAAATTAACATCAAACTTCTCAAAATCCTGGGGCCCGCGCGCCGCCGCCGCTGCGGTGGCGCGGGGCTCCTGCGCCGCAGGCGCGGCTCGGGATCCCGACCCCTCTCCTGAAACTGTGTTCCCAGGTTCTGGTGAGTTTCGGAGGGCAGCCCTCGCGAAATTATCGAATTCGGGCATGCCGAGACCAGGGGCGCGGGGGCTCACAACGCTAAGCGCGGCGAAGCGAGACGGCCGTTGAGGCGAGACCGCCGCCGCTGCTGCGGCGGCAGGGCCATCGCGCCATTTGGCGTCCTCCGTTGGCGTGTTCCCGTCTTGTCGCCAGTCTCTCCAACCCCACGCTGACCAATCATGGCCGTCCTCCCAGCCACGCCAGCCGCTGCTGCGGCTATCCCACCATCCTCCCGCGCCACCCCATGTGTATCCGCCTGCATCGCCCATTGCAAGACGATGGCGCAGGCGCGCGTTAGGCCGCGACGGGCCCGGCTGCACCGTTGCTCGCGGGCGATCCCACGGGCGCGGGATGGTTTGAGCATAGCGGCGACGGACGACGCGATGTGATTGGACGGCGGAGAACTTGAAAGGAAGGGGGGTTGGAAACGGATGAACGAAGTGGACGAAGAGCGGAAATCGAACCAGAGGGGGGGGCGAAAAAAGAGCGGAAGAGAATGAGGACATGCAGACGAAGGAGAGTGACGAGGTAGATGGCGGGCCAGAACGGCAACGGAGGATAATGTGGTGGAAATTGTGAAAAGGACGCATGGAAAAAACACGACGAGGATCACAGACGCAAAGATGATGAGCGCAGTGGTAGCATGACATATCCGAAATCAAGAAGCAGGATGAGGAGGAACGGGATGACGAGCAACTCTGTCGCAGAGAGCCTCCGAACGCACCCCCTCTGTCACAGAGGGCCTCCGAACGCACCCCCTCTGTCACAGAGGGCCTCCGAAAAACACCCCCTCTGTCACAGAGGGGGGGAATGATCACTTTAATGCGGCTTCTGGATTACCCCTACCCCCATGATTTCTGAGGGGGGGAGGGTGGGGCTCACTTCGCTCAGGAACTCCCGAACGAAGTGAACTCCACCCTGCCCACACCGTCCCCCTCCCACCCCCCCGAGTTGCCCACCCCCCCGAGTTGCTACACATCACTGATCAGAGCAACTCGCCTGGTGAGCGTTTTCTTATTCGGCGTTTCGACATTGGGCGGAAAGCGGGGGGCGAGTGGGGGGCGGGTCTGGCTCCGGACCTCTGCTTAGTGCGACTGCTTGGAAGAATGCGGCCTCTGAGGGGAGACTCCGCCTGCTCGAAACAGGCGCCGAAAACAGCCAAGAACCACTCCATGGAGGGGCAGGGAGGGGGGGGGTGCGAGGGCCCGCGCCGATTGGCAAAACAAAGAATACAAAACGAACACGAGGATCCGGCCGTGGCGACGAGAGCTCTCAAGGACCAGCAGCGGTATCGGCACTTGCTTCCCATCTGAATCCTCCTCTACTCCAGGCCCCCGCCCTCATCGCTCCTACTCCTCCTCCTCCTCCTGATCCTCCTCCTCCCCCTCTCTGGAAGTAACGCAGGTTCAGGCAGTATCCTCCTCTCCCCCCATGTCCGTCTCTGCCTCCCTCCTGCTGGTGCTTGCCGCGTCTCACCTTCTCTTTCACCGCCCTTCCCGGCTCGAGGGATTGGAGGGCGGGTTTCACGAGACACCTGGCGTGCCGGGATACTGCCGCTCATTGGGGTGTGCGGCGCCAGACTGATAGAGAAGGAAAACAGGTTTCCTCCAAGCGTTGACACCGTGATTAGCAAGATAATCATCACAGCATTCAGGACATTGGCACAGAGCTCATTGAGGATTGCATCATCGGCGGGATAGAGACCCTCAGAGAGCTCTGTGGGATTCAGACCCTCCTCCTCCTGGACCTCCTCCCGCGGTACAGTTTAGAACCGTCCGGACGCAACAGTCACCATGATTCGTCCTCCTCCTCCTCCTCCTCCTCCTCCTCCTTCATCCTTCTCCTCCTCCTCCTCCTCCTCCTCCTCCTCCTGACCCACTGACCCACTGATGGCAGAAATGTCGTTCAGGCGTAGCCATTCCCCCCAGGGCCCGTCGGCTTAGCGGGGTGATCAAACGGAGAGCCTGGCGACTCCTGGAGCGTTCGCTCCAGGTGTCGCCGGCTGGTGGGGGATACATGCGAAAGGTTGGAAGCGACAAAGTGGCAGACAAACCATGGAAGAGAAATAACATAAAGGACGATCATGATAACCTCAAGCGAAAGATGCTCTCATCGAGTCCACGAAGAGTAGTAGGAAGTTTCTTGCATTTCCATGCATTTGACGTATTTGTCCTGCAGGTTTCGACGAGCAAATCAGATCTGGGGAAATGAATTATCGAGCTTATCCCCTACTCGAACACTGGTCATCCTCCCTCCTCCCTCCTCCCTCCTCCTGTCTCCCTCATCGCTCCCTCCCTCCACCTCTCTGAAGCTCCTCATCCTCCCTCCCACCCTCCTGCTCCTCATCCTCCTCCTCCTCCTCCTCCTCTTCCTCCTCTTCCTTCCTTCCTCTTCCTCCTCTTCCTCCTCCTCCTCTTCCTCCTCTTCAAGCTTCCTCCTGCCTCCTCCCTCCTCCCTCCCCCGCCCTCGGCGGGGCGCCGCCCTTGCGTGCGCCGCCCGCCGAGGGCGCAGACGCGGCCGCAGCGCGGCGGGGACGGGGAGCCGAGAGGCCGACCCGTATGCCGAGGAGCAGCATCGGCGCGGCGGAGCACACCTCGGGGCGTCCGAGGTGGGCGCGGCAAGATGCTCTGGGTTCCGGAAGCGAGGCCAGCGGTTGCGACGAGGGCCTCCGAGGAGGCCCACAGAAGAGCGACACCAGGGGAAGGGTAGAGGTACGGGGTATGGGTACCCTGGGTTTCTCGAAAAGCGTAGGGGGGTACCCCCCCGACGGGGGTCAGCCTGGCCTCGTCGTCGCGCCGCGACGGGGGTCGGAGCACCTTCGGCGCGCGGTGGCTGCCCGCGGCGGGGGTCGATGCGGGGCTGTCGGCGGGGGTGACTCCCCACCCCCCCCACGCTTATTCAGAAACTCGGAGTAGGTGCAACGTCTGATAGGCCGATTTTCCGAGATGGTGAGCGATTTTTGTTTTATTCGGCGTTTCGATATTGGGCGGCAAAAGGGGGGAGGGGGGGTGTCTGGCTCCGGACCTCTGCTTAGTGCGACTGTTCGGAACCGTGCGGCCTCCAGGGAAGACCCCACCCACCTGCTCGAAACAGGCGCCAAAAACAGCCAAGATCTACTCCACGGGGGGGGGAAGGGGGGGATGCGAGGGCACGCGCCCATCGGCAAAACGATTAATAAAATAACGCTCACATGGGTGCGGAAAACTAGGTGCAACGTTGCGATGGGCAGGACGAGGGAGGAGGAGGATAGGGGGGTCGTCCTCCTCCTCCTCCTCCTCCTCCTCCTCCTCCTCCTCCTCCTCCTCCTCCCTCCTGTTTCTCCTCACCCTCGTTATCCTCCTCTTCTTCTTCTTCCTCCTCCTCCTCCTCCTCCTCCTCCTCCTCTTCCTTATCCTCCTACTCCTCTTCCTCCTCCTCCTCATCCTCTTTCTCCTCCTCCCCCTCGTTCTCCTCATCCTCCTCTTCATCCTCCTCCACCGTCCTCTCTCGCCTACATATTGTAGCGCCTACCCATGGTAATGGTGGTGGGAAATCGGCCTATCAATGTCGAACAACACGCGTTGTACAGAACCAACAGCGGCCAAAATTGGGCACGCGGCCTTCTGTCTCAAATGGACACTGTCCGCGGCGACACCGGCAGCGAGTCCTTTTCACAATGAACAAGGCATGCCGTCGGTCTTTGTGCTTGTGTTTGCCGTTCCCATTTCGGTCGTCCCGAACACCCAGCCGCGCCCCTCCAGCCAGTCCTTCGGGGACAGCAAGCGACCACAACCACATCCAGGACACTCAAAGGAATGATGCCTTGCCCATGCCAGGAAGCGTGATTAGGAACTCCGGAGCCAGTTCAGAACTGACTGCGGTCGACGAAGGCGTCCCAGACGGCTAAATCGGCCACAACCACAGTCCAAGTGCCCATGTCGAAGTCGATGGGTTCTGCCCCGAAGGGCCTTCCATTGAAACACAATGAGTTGTGGTTGTGGTCATTCGGGGGGAAACAACAGGAGGGGATAGCAAAGGGTAGGGTAGAGAATCAGCTGACGTAGCTGATTTTCCAAGCGCCTCCCGGCGCCGGGAGTCGCCCATGTACCGAGGCATGGGCCTGGAGACGGGGCCGAAACCAGCTGCATGCAGCAGATTTCGTAACCCCCCTTTCCCTATCCCCCCTTTCGTTCGGGCCGAATTATGTGCCCGTAAGTCCTGCTTCAGCGTGTGGTCGGTCTCCTTCCGCCCCAGCAGGTTCGCCTCTTCCCGGGAGGGGTGTGGTAGAGCGCTCACGACGGGGAAAACTTCCGCGACCTGTTCGCGTACGCTGCCCTGGCAGCACGTCAGGGGCAACTCTGCCGGTTTCTTTGCTGGAGCTCCCCCCTGTCCGAGCTTGGACTATGGCCCGGGTGGATGGGCAGGCGGTAGGACTAGGTCGGGCATGTCCGCCTACAAGCGGATTTCGGAAGAAAACTATGAGGAAATTGTTAAAACATCGCCCCCGGTGGATTTTTCTATTTTTCTATACTACTTTGGAATTTCTTCCTGTGGAAGGACAGGCCCGACTAAACGACAACAGGCGAAGGGAGTGCATCCGTCTGTCGACGGCCTCCGCAAACTGGCCCCGACTCAGCCTGGCGCGGGGGCGTACAGCCCCCCGCCGTTGAGCGAACAGCACCCACTACCCCCCACAAAGGGCAGTTCTCTAGTCAGTGCTTGCAATGACGGGGTCCTAGCGATAATTCGAAGCATTGGCAACAATTTCCCGCCGATGTTGGTTCCCGGTTCTGGGTTCCCGGGTTCCCGGTTCTGGGTTCCCGGGGTCTTGGTCATCAGGGTTCCGGTCCGACTTCGGTGGGTTCAGGGTTCCCGGTCGATCTCCTCATCGATCTCTCTATCGATCGAACTTCCAACCATCCACTGATTGTTTTTCTCCATGGTGTAATTTTATGTCTCTCCCTCCTTCTGTTCCTCCCATCTCCCCTGGGGCGTCGGTGCACCCCGTGCAATAGCGCGACAGGCCCACCCGCAGAGACCCTGCAACCCCCTGCGCTGACCCAGCAATCACACCAGCCCTCTGGGCGTAGGTCGCTCGCTCCACTAGATTGTGCTCCCATTCTCTGATGAGGATCAGGGCAGGAGAGGGAAAGAGAGACACAACGAGAGACCAGCGGGGAGGAGACAACAGGAGGCGGGCATCGCTGCCGCTCAGAAGTGCGCCTTCGACTTGGGGGTTGAAGCGCCAGCCGGTTGCAACGCCAAAGTGGCGGGGGGGAAAAAGGTTGAACGACTCCGCGAGCACGTCAATGAATAGGCGCACAACGAAGAGCAGGCGCCAGGGACCAACGGGCACACCGTCACGTGGGTAGCGGGTGCTCTCCACGAATACCCAGCCGTCAACCAACTCACATGCAGGCGCTCGACGGATTTGAGTCCGGATCGCCAGACACCATCAAAGGCTGGTGTCGAGGTCCCGTACCACTAAGCGGGGACTGCAGGCGGCCGCGCACCGCCAGGCCAGGGCCGAGCCTGGCGAGCGAGGGCCCCGAAGCGCAACATGGAGGCGTCCAGCCGGAGCATGCCAGACCTCGCCCTGGAAGCAACAGGAACGCTGCCCGCGGGGGAAGGGACGAACCGAGGCGGCAGACCCAAGGCGGGCGTGGCAGGCTGCCTCAAGCCGTGGGCCGCGACAGCGGAGGGGCCGTGGCGGCGGCAGCAGAGGGCGGGCACGCGACCGGGGGGACGGCCCGCGCACACCGTGCAGCCGGAGAGCGGGCTGGCGTGGGCACTTTTTAGTCAGCGGCCGCAGGCGAGAGCGCCAGCGGCGAGTCCAGTCAGAGCGGGCCGCGCAAAGACGAATTAACCTAAAGCGGTGGGCCGTTGCCTCACGCGGCACCTCGGCGGCCAGGCCAACAAGTGAAGGGGGCTGGCGGCAACTGCTGGGAAGCTGCACTGCTAGGGTGCACGCATGCAACGCGCTGCAAAGATGGGCTGGCTGCCAGGGTGGCCGGCGGCCAGGGTCTGCAAACTGCGAGTGAATTGAGTGCAGGGGCGTAGGCACCCATGGAACCGCGAAGTACCAGGGTGACCGAAGCCAAGCGAAGCGTCAAGGGTTTGTTGAAGGATGCTTGCAGCCAGGCGAACCACAAGGGGGCATCCGAAACACCAGCGTCCAGTGTACCCGTGAGGGTAGGGTGAGCAAGTGGCCGCAGAGATACAGATTGACCTAGGCCAGAATAAAACATCCTTCAAGAACATGAGACCCTCCGAGGGCACCCTCCCCTAGGATGAACCAGAACAACTAACAAACATGAAAAACACGAGGGCACCCTCCGAGAAGCCAACCTCGATCTTGCGCCTCGGTCCGACCGAATTGGTCAAATAGAAGACATGTGAAAAATGAAAGGTGGTGAACCAAGAAATCACCTGGCACATGTCGAGGTGGCTCAAGTCGTACCCGGCCTGCCGCAGGTGGTCCTCGTACACGCTCCTGGAGAACTCCGTCAGGTGGCCAGCCTCGGGGCGAGGGGATCGCTAAGGAGCAAGACGAGAACAAGAAGAGGAGGAGCAGGAGGAGGAAGAGGAGGGGGCAGGTACGTATCGTGACGATCCTGGCGCTGGCTTCTGACACCGCGTGGACCGCCCTTTCAAGATCGGTGGATTTCCGATCGCTGGAGAGATCCGTATTGGCCGATGTTGGGCCGCTGGCGGCGTTCAACCTGAAACGCCCGCAGCGGGGTCGATGCAGCGTCGGCACGACAGGAAACTACTGTAGGTCACCTGACTTTAGGTCGCGCGTGTCCCCCATACAGGCGGATGTTGGACGACTTTTCCTTTTTTGAAAATATTTTTTGGTTTCAAAATAATATAAAACAGCGTACTTTTTCAAACAAGCGTTCCCTTGTTGTTTTGATATGAGAAATGCTGAATGTCCCCCCTGTAGATGGACAGGCCCGACTTAAAACTAACTTCGCGCTACGCGTTGCGGAAGTGCGAAACATGAGCATTCTCGCGCCGCCCCAAATGAAGACAGGCACCCCCTCTGGCTCTGCACGCCCCCCTCGGGAATGACGTCAGCGAGGCCTCGCCCAGAATTCGGTGTCGACCCACGGGTGCCTCTGACCAGCGCAAATCGGAACTCATCGACGCCTGTTCGACGCTGCCCTGCACCAGTCGAGGCCGAACCGGTACAACCTCATTGATTACCATCTGATAGTCGACGAGAAAACATGCTGAACGCGGCGGTGCGCGCGTGCACTAGGGACCCGACCACGCGAAACCTCCCGCAAGAAACCCAACCCTGAGACCCCAGGACGTCCATGGATTTTGGGGGTGGGAACGTCACGCTTCCCATCGCATAACCATCGAAACCAAAGAAACCCTGGGCACTAGGGAGGCAAGCAAATTGTCTCTTGGCATGGGCCCCCGCTTGATACGTACAAGGTTCCCACGTTTGACTACTGAAGCAAAGTGCCTTCAGGCACGACCCACGGAGCACGGAACCGTCCCACGGCCTGCGGCACCTCTGTCTTCTGAGCCGTGGCCACCTGTCGTAATGGAGAAATAGATACGGAGAGCAAGGAATGTGTCCCGCCAGTGGAATGAAATACGCATGTGTCTAAGAGCGATGGACGCGGCTCGGATGGAAGATTCCTGCCAACGACGGCAAGGAAAGCTTCGAGTGCGGTGCTCAACCGGATTCGTCGCGCTATCTGGTCTCCCGCGCGGAAGCTGCACGGGAAACCACTACGCTAAACTCTTGGACCCCACGGGACAAAAGACGACTGGAACAGCGCGCGCAAAAGCGCGCGGCCGCTCAGCCGACATAGTCAGCTGCGGCGGCACACGCTGGAGTGCACACTTCCTCGTAGCGCTCGCCCGTCCATGCTCGGCATTAGTACTTTTGAGCGAAGGATCTCTAGCCGCGCGATCGGCAACGGGTGTGCGCGCGCTGCCGGCCCGTGTCGCCTGCGTGCCGTGTGGCGTTGGGTCTGCACGCAGGCGCGGCGCGAGGCCGCTTAAGCGGCGGTGCGTCGGGCCTGGGCCCGTCGCAGCCGCCCATGGGGGCAGCCTCGCGCCGCGCCGCGCCCACCGACGGCGGCAGCAGGCGGGGTCGAGTCCTTGCACGCGCGGCTTGATTTGCGGTTGGCCCACAGCGGCATGAGTCGGCGGACACATATCGGCCACGGTCGCGCGGAGGTCGCGCGCGCGGCAGTGCGACGCGACCGCGGCCTCGCTGCGCAGGCGCGGGCCATCGCGCCGTCGCGCGCCAGGCATGGGTCGCCGCGGGGGGGGGGGCCCCGCGGGGCGTGCGCTTCGCAGGTGATTTGCAATTTGGAGGAGGCGCCGCGCGCGCCCGCGCGCGCGCGGCAGGTGCCTCCCTGGCGCGCGTTCTTTCTCCCACCCTCCACCCTGTCTGCTGCACGCCGGCGTCGCGCGAGGCCGTCCAAGCGGCGGTGCGTCGGGCCTGGGCCCGTTGCAGACGCCTACGGGGGCAGCCTCGCGCCGAGCCGCACCCATGGCGGCAGCAGGCGGGGTCGAGTCCTTGCACGCGCGGCCTGATTTGTGAGCCAAATTCATAGCGACGCGCAGTCCCCACAGGTTCGCCCAGGCGCCGGCGTTGACTATGACGCCTACCGGGTCACCTGGTTGGTTGGTGCTCGCCAGATACCATGGCGACGCGTTCAACGAACTCGGGCCACCGCAAGAGCGTCGGACTGCATGGTGGCACGTGCAGGTCCAGGCGGGCGTCGCAGGGCACCGCCGTGTCCACTGCGGACGCAGAGCTGGAAGCACTGCCCGGCGACTGCACGATGTCTAGCCGAGGAACAGGTCGAGGGAACTGCACGCTATCCGGCTGCGGCGTTTTCTCCCCCGGCACGCCCCCGTCCGCCGCCGCGCGGGCCGGCGCCCCAGGCGCTGGGCCCGCGCGCGATCTGCGCCAGTAAGCCGAAATCGGCGATCATGTCGGCGGGCCACGGCTCGCTGAACAAATCGGGCGCTTGTGCTTTCCATCAGGCATGATGCGAGATGTGGCGGCGCTGCAAGTGTACCACCTTCTCACGATGCTGGGAAGTCTCGAAGCAGCTGGAGCACGGGGGCTCGGGAGGCGGCGCGGCCAGCATAGGAGAAGGCTTAATTTAACAAAGGTTTTTGTCAACCTCTGTGCGGCCTGCTGGTGTTGCTTGCCCTGCTGCGTTGGCCGCGTGGAGCTAGATCCATATAGAGAGCCAATGCGGAGTGCGGAAACTAAGGCACGCATGCCTAACTCGGCAACTGCACGTCGGCAGGCGGGGCCAGAAGCGAAGCGATTCGTGCGCTGAGGTCGTCCGCACACTCGCGCCCATGAGCTGGCCCCAGTGGGAAAGCACCGTCCATTCGGGTCTACCGTTGTGGCGGTGGTTGTGGAGGTGCTGTGGAGGCTGCTGGAGCTGGTGGTGCTGCTGGAGCGGCTGCTGCCCCCGGGGCTGCCGCGGCTGGCGTTGCTTTTCCCGCCGCTGCCGCGCGGGCTGGCGGCGTAGTCGCGGGGCCCGCTGGTTGTGCAGAGTCTCACGCGCGGCTCACGACTCCTGCCATCTCCTGCAGTAGTCGTCGTAGTTCGGCGTCGTGGGGGTTGGGCGGTACCGAAAAAATGCTGATGCACCGAAATGATGTCACTGCACCGACCTTGCAGACGTGCTGCAGCCGATTTTTGCGTGGATTTCTGCCAGTGAAAAGCCCCGAAACTGCGAGTGAAAAACTAAGTTAACTTCGCGTGGATCTGTCTGAGTCTTCATCCCTGGCCCACAAGAAAACCCGCACGAAATGCACCTCGAAATCCGGAGCGATATTCTCTAGGACGCCCCGGGCCCATCCGATCGGTTTCCGAACGAAATCCGCTCTGCGATGTTGGCGCCAGGACATGATGACGACAACGACGGCTGGGAAGGAGGCTGCAGGGTGAGCAGCTAGCTGGCCTCGGCGGTGAGGAGGAAGCCGTACAGCCACCGCACGGGGCTCAGGGCCGGGAGCATCCACCCTCTGCCGCCGAGCATGCCCACGAGGTCGGGGAGCAGGGGGTTGAAGGATCCTCTGGGAGCTCTCGGACTGCTGGGAACTTTGCTGCCGAAAGGTTGGGGGGGCGATCAGTGGATGCCAATACGGGTTACATCTGGCCTGATCCAGCTTCAAAAATGGTCGCACATGCCCCAAAAGGCTTAGGGGAGTCAGTTAACTCCGCTAAAGTGGGCGGAGCCCACTTAGCGCGGATAGTTAATCCCCTACATGCCACTTGGGCCATGCGTGACCCACTTAGAGGCTTGATTAGGCCAGGTATAACCCGCATTGGCATCTAACTATAGCCCCTTTATCCCCTCAACAACCGCCGCGCCGATCTCAGTAGGAGTGCTGCAGACATAATCCAGACCTCTTCGCCCAGCTCGCCCTGCGATGCGCGATTACCTCCAAGCCCTCGCGGCCTCGGGCTCCTCCTCCGGAGAATGGCAACTGCTCCGGCCCAGACATTGGCGTTGCGCCAAGGGAAGTGAGACAACTTCTCCAAAGCGCGAGGGCTTCTGAGAAGCTCTGCCGCTTTCTGAGAAGGCCCACCCCGGCCCCCTCTCGTTTCCTCACTGGGCTCGCTATCAGCGCGCCCTTAGGGTGACCTGGATGAACATGAACACGCACCTAGGGAGACCTAGGAGGAGTCAGAATCGAACCGATCGACGACAGAAGGCAGCCAAGTCGGGCGAAGTCAAATCAGTGGGAGTCGACAGGCTGGTAAAAACCCTCCATCGAAAATCCGAAATCCGAATCGGAATCCAACATCTTTTCATTAAACCGGAATTGGTCGAAATCGAATCGAATCGAGTCGGAGAAATCGATATGAGCCTGGGAAGAACGCACGGCTCTTCCGGGTCGGCGTTGTCCCCTCCCTTACCCAACGGCGCGCCCCGACCGGGGAGATCCGCGCGAACATTCCGAGAGCATAGCACACAAGCAGCGGGAACCAAACAATGACATAAACTTCCTGGTCAGCGGCGACTTGGGTCCCAGACACGTTCGGGGCAGCGGGGGACATAATGGAGCCTGAGTGGGCGCAATACGAGAAGGAAGTTCGCGGGTGGGGGGGATAAGAAGGCGGAGCACGCTCAGAGCATGAGGTCCTGGAACGTGAATGCCAGAATGGCACACGCACGCGAGGACGTGGGTAGCACTCGAATCCAAGGGCCACATTCCCAGGCAATGTGCTGCCAGATAATGAACAATGGCATAAATAGCCAAGTAAGTATTGCACAATGTGTCGATTGCTTGTTTTGTCGTCGGAAGTCTCAGGCGAAAGACCCATTTCGAACAGGCGCCGTCCTCTTTCCCTAGAGCTGCTACAAGGTTTGTTTAAGACGGCTGTCCTCGGCTCCAAGGCGAGAACTGCATGTTGAAAAAAGAATCGCCCCTCCCTGCAACTGCTGCAAGCTTCTAGGACGAATGTGCGCGGCGCTGAGACGAAATCTGCATGTTGCACAACAATTTCGACGGTCCGCGCGACTTTCTCGGATCTGCGCTGGGGCCCCTGGCGGCGCCTCTGGCGCGTTCCGCGCGCCAGGACGGGGGGGAGGAGCAGCGCCGATCCAAGACATCCGCGCGGACATCCGACAGTTTATGCCAGCGCTTGGTCCTCGAGAGCAGCGCTTGCACTCAACTACTTTCAAATGAGCTTTTCTTTTCGGCGTTTCGACATTGGGCGGAGGGGGGGGAGGGGGGGGGTCTGGCTCGGGACATCTGCTTAGTGCGACTGTTTGGAACTGTGCGTCCTATGGGGTAGGGACCCCGCATGCTCGAAACAAGCGCCAAACACAGCCAAGATCTACTCCACGGGGGGGGAGGGACTCCAGATTCTGATGTAAATCCTGAACTGGAAATATTAAGTTCTTTAAGCGAAAGCTATATGAACTAATGGCAATAAAGATGATAATCTTTTACTGCTTTGACTTGAGCCAGTACGTTACAGTACGGTATTGCTTCTAGCGTATGAGACAACATGCCTAACAGGTCCTAGACATAATAATCTCAACTCTGGTCCTATTTTCTTTAGGACATGTTGGATCTTATATATATATATATATAAAAAAAAAAAAAAATTAAACCCAGTCGATTTTACTGGAGTTCGGTAGCGGCCCTAGGAAGGAGAGAGAGAGAGAGGAGAAGAGTAGGACAGCAGTCCTAAGTAAGCCATAACAGGCTTATCATATCCACCACGGCCACCAAATATAAATCCATTGAAATTCATCAACTGAAATAAATCTGATGATAATCCATCTCGAAGTGGTAGCCGATAACGGTGAACATAAAATACTAGCTCCACAATTGAAGTCGAACAATGCTATACATGTGGAGCTGCTCATATAACTTCTCAAATATAACCAAACTCCAGATCATACTCCAGATTCTGATGAAAATCCTGAACTGAAATATCATAGTCTTGTCGTGCCGGACTTGGTACTGTCTAGTCCAAATCCTTGCCTGACTCGCAGTGTGCCTGCGATCGTCCAACAACCGGTGGTGATCAGCTCCAGAAGTGACTTGGAGTCTGCTCCCACAAACTTTGTCAACATATCTGAAACCATCCACTTGGTACGTACATGATAAAGTCGTCGTAGTCTCAGGGTTCGTCGCTCTTCTCGAAGCGACAGAATACCCAAACGCTGTGACTTGTCCTGTGGTGTTCCTCGAAGTCCGCAACATAACTCCCACAGGTCCATACAATCAATGAAAGCGTCCACTGGTAAACTCAACTGCCCTCGGTCGAGTCGTTCTTGAAGCTGTAGTGGCTTCTGAGGTCCGCATAGAATGTTAATCTCCGGTTCTGTGAGCCTCATGCCGATAATCTGTGCCATGGGAACTCCTCGTGCTGCTGCCAACGTTTCCGCATGGGACGTGCTGTGTGAAACTCTCTTAGACTTGGTCGAAGTGACCACTAGTGCGTGTAACTTGCCACTGAGCCGATTGATCAGATTGTCCTGCAGATAATCTTGTCGGTCACATAGAGGAAAATGTAGTCGGTCTTCTTGAAGACCTATCGTGACTCCTTCTGTGGCGAAGTTGCTGTTCTTGTTGGCTGAAGAGGCGTCCGTGATACAAGAGATCCGTAGTGGTGCCTTGAGCCTCCTGTAGTAGATGCCAAACTTCTCGGGATTTTTCTTGAGTCTCTTGATCACTGCGTTGATCGCCAGGAGGTCCTTGATGGTCGGACTCTGTAGCTTGGTCTGTAGAGAAACAACATTGAATAGTTCCTCCAGTCGTGTTTGGCATGCCCAAAGTGCTCCACAAGTAAGAGATCTGAACGTCTTGTGTTCAGCTGCCGTACAGGGTGCATCTGGTACATCAACTCGCTCTTTTGGTATAACACATGGCGAAAGACATGATGTAAACTGATCTTGATGAATGCGTATACACGTCGGTACAATTCGTTCGAGCTGTAGGCCAGCATGTGTATATGGCATCGTCTGCCTCTTGAGCTTGCCGAATCTGGATTCCAACTTTTTGTGTATCCAATCGCGATAAAATCTGCTGCCAGTAATCTGTAAGTCGTCCACATGAACAGTCATGACTAAAACGATCACCTTGTTGCCCTTGTAATCGATGCCCCAGTAAAGATAGTTGTCGTCGAAAACCGATGATTTAGCTCCTGTCTTATCTTTGAGAAACTCCAACAAGGCCAACTGAAACATCAATGGTGCGTCTGTGAAACCATACATTGCTCTCAAGCATTTGAGGGCATATCTGTGTCGATCCTTGTCTGCAACTTTCCAACTGGAAGATGCCTCCGGCATGCGTCGAAAGTGACTCCACACATTCTCCGGAGGAAGGATGTAGACTGTCCGGTCTTCGCGATACTCATAGCCGAGATTCCTTGCTTTCTCGCGTAGGTTGTCGTATCCAAGTCCTTGTAGGAAAGCCGTTGAAATATCCAGGCTCTCGGTGTCGACGTCGCCGTCATTCTCGTCGTTCACATGTAGAATACCTTCACAACATCCTAAACTCAAAACCAAACGCTGCGATAATCTTGTCGCTGTCGAGCTGTGCTTCTCAATAAAGTTCTTCTGTCGGTCGAAACAGCCTCGAGCGCATAGTCGTGATTTGACTTCAACATGTTTGACCTTCCATTTCCTTACCCATGTACAATCAACTATGTTCGCCTTATCGGGTAGGTGGTCTCGGAGTACAGGTTCGAAAATATCATGAGTAACAAAAGCCTTCAACTCCTTATGATCTCCTGCAATAACCAACTTCGCAAAACGTCTCATCTCGTCATCTGTGAGGTTCGCCGTCGAATCATCAACTCGAAAAACCATTGATTCATGCAAATCGTAATGGAAGTATAGGTATCGGTCCGAGTCGGAGTAAAGTGTCGGAGATACAAAATCAAAATCATCTGAAAGGTTGCTGATCATCTCGTCATAAATTGCTTCCATACTTTGCTTGTGAGTTCCATCGGGTAGTCGTTCGCATAGATTGACAATCTTGGGGATGTCAAGGTGGTCAATCGTTTCCTGGTATAAGACCCTGGTATCTCCATCTGGGTCGTCGCTGTATTCCAGAGTTCTGTCAGTAGAAGTCGAGGGTTGCTCTCCTGCTGGTACTTCATCTTTACGAATGGGAAGTATAGGTGGTTCCGTCGAATCCGCTGGAGCTGGCTGTGTCGAGGACGTACCCGGTGTAGCCGCTGGTAAGTCCGTTGACGATGAAGAGGCTCCTGGTTGATATCTCCCCGTAGACGTCGTCTGTGGTCGTGGTGGTGACTCAGGCTGCCAAGGAGAGGGCCATGGATATGGCGATGATGATCTTCCTCGCTTCTGAGGTGGTGACTGTGCCGCGTCTGGAGGATCAACTGCTTTCTGCTTCTCCGCCGTGCTTGTCTTAGACTTGTCCAAGTCGAGAGGAATATAGGGTAACTTGTCAGGAGTAGCTGGAGTCTGCAGTGAATCCTCTGATCCTCGTGTGTCTCGGTGCTGTGGTTGCAACGAAGGTGGACCCATAGGTGCCTCTCGAGAGATACGTCGAGGTGCTGGTCCAGGTGCTGGAGGTAGGTCGTGATCATGTCCATGAACTGGTATCTCCTCCATGTCGTCGTCGCTGTCGATAGTCTGGTCGCCTGGGACGTTGAGCTGCGGTGTGCCTGCCGTAGCTGGTGCCGTCGAGGGTTGACCATGCGATGGCTGATCTGGTGGTCGTCCAGGCTCTTGTGGAGGTATAGCATTTGACCGAAAAGGTGGAACTGGTGGTGCCCGTGCTGGCGGTGCTGGTGGATCCCGTGGTGGCTGCTGATCCGGAATAACAATGTCAGAGAGGTCGTCAGGCCAGTCAATCATGCTGATGTCACTCCAGTCCAGCTCTGGTGGATCGAAATGCTTGTCCAGATCCTCGCAATGGTCATAGCTGTAGAGCATCATTGTGCTGTAGTTGGTAGACTGCTCGGCTGTATAGCGAAGAGCTATGTCTGGGCGTCGTACACGAATACTGTAGTCAGCTCGGTCCTCTCGTCGCCAGCGTAGCAGTAGAGCCCACTGTGCATATTCAATCTGAGGAAGTCGGCGTACTTGTGAGCCGTACAAGATGCCATGCACAGGCTTAAACGTATCGCTGAAAATCTTGATGCCCAGAGCCAAAGGCTTGCATGAATCGCAAGCTTCTTCACTGGGAACATATCGATACTGCTCTTGCTGCCATACCAAGCCAAACCAATATATCTTAGTGGGCGTAGATCCATCAACTAAGTCCATCAGGTCATACAGCGTCTCCGAAGGAAACAAAACTCCATCGGCATATATCTGATATGGTGTCAGAAAAGTAGCCGCTGCCTTGACCATCGTAGGGTTGACCAGGTCGTAGTGCATGTATAAGCTGCTCATGTCATTTTTCTTGTTGAGCTCCGTGATGTAGTGCTCAGTAAGAACGTGTCGCCGAAGATGTCGTAGAGGAATGATAAGCGGCTGGCCCTGGTGCTTGACTATTGCCGATCCTGCGCGTCGCTCCAGGCTGATGACTTCCGCTGGTCCTCGCCATCCGCATTCGTCTTTCCGTGCTGGTTCTCGCCAGATATCGCATATCGTTCCCGGAACGAGTAGCTCCGGTTCGTGCTGGTGCTGAGTTATCTTGGATGCCTGAGCTAATCGATCTTGAATAACTGACTGTACGATAGCCTGTCGAGCCAGTAGTCGTGCGCGTGACATAGACTCCATGTAGTCAGGACGCTTCTCAAGGGCGCCCGTCATGGATGTGATGGTCTCGCTGTCGATCGCAATCATCCTCGGTAATTGCCCAGTCAAGGCCAACTGTGGAGTAGCTTGACGCCATAGATGAGAGTACCAAGTTGTGCCTTCGCAGCCAACTCCGTAGCAGAGTCGAGTAAACTGAGAACCAATCCTTACTCCTTAACTTTACTGCTTGTAGCTTGATCAAAGAAAGCTAAGAATATCTAGAAGGTCTAAGGTGCCTTTCGACAAGTCCTTTGGTGGTAGCTCCTCCTTTGCCAATAGCCAGTCTGTTGATCTCGAGTCGATCACATAGCATGGTGGCTTCGTGTCCCATGAGACCTCCTTCCTGATCAGTGAGAAGGTTCTGCATCGCGCCCCAAATGCGTATCCAAAGGTAGTTGAGCGCCTTCACCAATACTGGGCCTGTCTTGTTGATGAGATGGTCTCCAGTCTTCCACTTAGTAGCTTCATCAATGAGAATCATGAACGTTTCATCCCAGAGGAAGAACAAATCGTGCTGTACCATCTCGTTGAACACTGTAGCCAGAAACGATTTAATCTGAGGTCGTATGTGTCGTTTGGCCCATTGCTGACAAACTTCACAAGCCTTGCAAAACTCCATGCCCTGTAGAACGATAGCCTGAGGTAAGAGCATGGCCTGCAGCAACTTCATCATGTCCAATGGAGAATTGTGCCAGAAGCGTTCATTCAGAACTACGCAGAATGACCCCGGCGCACGAAACATTTCTCGTTAGGTCAAAGTTACCACATCATATGGTAGCTCCCGACAATAGAAAAACTAAACGGGTAGCTCCCGAAGATCCATGTTGGGCTTCGTCGAGACAAACCACGCCGATGAACACGAACTTACTCTAATGTGTCGACAACAGAATAAACCGCAAGTTTGTCCCATGCCACTCTTGATTAATAGCCTAATTGACCTATAAAGGTTCTTGGAAGCATTCCACATAGTCGACGATCAAGATCTCGACGGCCCTGGAGGACAACGAGTAGTAGGATTCCGAAAGGTGAAACAAACGCCATGATTCATTGAATATTGTATAACGTCGACGTGTTTACTATTTCGTATTCATTAGTAGCTAATACACCAATCCATGACTACGCACAAGTGGTAGTGGCCGTCCTTGTTGCCTAGAAATCTGATGCGGTCTTTGTAGTCATCAGGATTGCTGAACTCAGTCTCGTCAAACATGTGTGCTTCTGACATATGGCATTGAGATGTCACAGTCCTGGTCATATAAACTTGGCTGAGAGCATGGCATAGAACTCGTGCACCTACCTTTATTGGTTACTCTTACCAGGCCACATCAAAAACCGTCCGTTCTGAGGTCCCCATGCAACGCCGAAACATCATTAAGAAGAAAACAACAGATAAAATTTTAATAACGGAGAAGAAAGAAAATCTGCCTTGATCCATTTGCTTCCGTGGGCGTTGAATGTGTCGATCGTGATCTTTATGTCTCTTTGGTGTCGATTTCTTGAATTCTTCCCATGAGTTCCGTCTAGGACACTTAAGGTCCTGCCTGGAGCTTGGTAACTGAGCTAAGGTGCTATCATAATCTCCTCGGTCATCAGCTTCAGGCCAGTGGGAAAGGCTCTTTGAGAAACGTTGTAATAAATGAGAGATTCCTGGTTCTTTGGACTCCAGGGCCAAGATGTCCTTGCAGAGTGCCGTACAGAACTTCTTTAAAAACATTGCTGCTGCTGCTGTCCGCTTGCGATGCGTCTCCTTATCATAACCCTGAAGATGTATGTGCTCCTTCTTGCAGCTGCAGCGCTTCACAGGATGACTGAGACAGAAAGTCGAAATCAACGTAGTGTCCTTCTTGTTCCTTCGGCCGTCCTTTTCACTGGAGAAAGCACACATACAAGCATTGTAACGTTGATTCGGATAAGCTGGATGATCAAGGAGAGCTGCCAAGGGAGACTTCGTCCAAATACTAGAAGATCTTGGATTCTCCACAAGATTGTCTCTGAAGTCCTGCTTGATCTTGACAGCGTGTGAGGTCATGAACTTCAACATGGGCATTTCTGATTCTCGTAACTCTATGGTGTCCTTGATGTCTCGTCCAGTGCCCATGTGACTCCAATACTTGCATCTTGGCTCCATCGTTGTAACTCTTGGTTTGAATGTCTTGTCTGCTCTCTGTAACTTGAGTTGATGAGGTCGATGTTTGAGGTCCCATCCGTAGCGTAGGTCAACTGGAAAGAGTACTGCACACAAGAAAGGTAATGATGCCATACAGAGAGATAGATGGGATGAACCTGAACACCAACTCCATAGAATCGGATATCCGCAATAAGATCCTTTGGCCAGTGCTGCCTCGAAAGCGTCGTAGTTCTCGGGCGTGATGACAGGTAGCCAGGTGTAGGTCGCGTAGAACATTTCTGGGATCGAATTGAATTCGGTCCTTGCAACTGCCAACTCCTCTGGAAGTAGGTGCGAAGGAAAGAGTGGTTCGCCATTCCACAGTGAGAAAGATTCCTTTGAAGAAAGAGCTTGCCAATCTCGATAGTATTTCCGTGTTGTAGATGAGAATGAGGTAAGAGTATCTGGAGTGAACAGTTTAGCGTCGTGCCCAGGACTCAATGAAAATGAGTCCCGTGGTCCTCATGTGGTGCTCGGTCGTTGCCGTCGATCATGGATATGAGAGTGACTCCGTGATGATGCTGTCCTTGCTGATGTGCTCCGTCGTCCACTTCCTGCTGATGCTGAAGTACAGTTTTGTTCCACACATCGTTATTTTCTTTGTCGAAGTTGTCGATCGGAAGTAAGTAGTGCGATGAGTCCGTCAAGAGAATCCTCTGTGAGCACATCTCGCCATTGCCGAGTCTCAGTCCCAGAAGTCCGTCTTGATTCTGGAAGTGTCCGCACGATATGATGCTGCCGAGTCGTAGCAGAGTCTGTAGTGGAATAAGTCCAGGACAGTTCGCTGACTGACCTGTGATGACATCGCAAGAAAAGTAAGCATGCTTCATTCCAACCAGACCAATAGGAAATACACATATGCCGATGCTGTGCTGGGGCTGAGATGAGATGCCCGTGAACTTGTTCTTTGAACGATACCACATCACGTGTTTCATCAGGCCGCGAGGTCGTAGTAGCTTGTCGAAGATCTCTCGAAGAGTAGCACTTCCGATAAGACCGCGAGCTGCTCCGGGGTCTACGATGAGGCCGATGACGTTGACTCCGTTGATGACCGCCAAGTTCTTGAACGGGTTGCCAGAAGCTGGCAACGCTGCAAACTCCTCTGGTTCGTCCTGAATCTGCGATTCGTCCGGTCTAGGTATCAACATCCAACTTGATGACGTGTCATCAGAGCTCGGTGTGGTCTGCTGCTGAGAAGTGGTCCCTGGTGACTGTGCGTCTTGCTGTGATTGGTGCTGTTGTTGCTGCCGGGCGGCTGAGATATCCAGACAAGAAGAGCACATCACCATCAAGTGTCCTTTGAATCCGTGACATATACAAAACGAACGGTTACACGTGCCGCACTTCGCAATCGCCGCTGAGAAACATCTGCAACAGGTATGAGTAGACGCAGAAACCGAAACTGCGCTTGATGATGCCGAAAAACTTGAGCTCGTCGCGCCAGTCGCCGTAGCTGCTGGGCCTAACCCAGGTGGATGCCGTGGTTGTCCCTGTCCAACTGTGGTTCTCTCTCCGGTGCCGAATATGTCGTCGTATGCTGATCCTTTCCGCGTCGGTGTTCTCTCTGCCGCCGTCGAGGTAGGTACGAACTGGCACGCTCCTGAAGATAAAGGGGTCCGTGTCATGATGTTCTTGTCTCGCTCGTACGTGGATGTCTCATTTGGTACTGCTGCCTGTTCGTCTGGTTCTTCATGTTCATGGATGGCCGGCAAGGTCGCGTAGCTTCCATATGCGTCGTCTTCGCGATCAGTGTCTTGATAGAACTGTCGTCGTTGGTCGTAGCCTTTTCCTTTTGATCGGTATCCTTTCTTGCCACGTCCTTTGCCTTTCTGCTGTCGCTGTTGGAAGTCGCTTCTGCCGAAACGTGGGACATCGCGTCGGTGATGGTCGTGAGATCCTCGATTGTCTTGATAGCCCCGGTGTCGATCTCGATCGTATCCTTTGCCGTTGCCGCGTCTTTTACCTTTGCGATTTCCTTTGCGATAGCCTTTTCCTTGTCCGTAGTATTCTTCATCATACTGCTCGTCAATCTGATACACGTTGTCCTCTTTCTGATCATCTTTGAGAGGGCAGGTATCTGAATTGTGCCATCTTGATCCACATAGCGTACACTGATCTCCTTGTCGTTTCTTACCTCCTTTCTTGCCGTTCTTGCCGTTGCCGGTTTTGTCGTCCTTGCCCTTTCCTTTGCCGTATGATCCTTTTCCGCGTACATGCTGCCAGTAGTCCTCGTCCGGTGTCGATGGGGATGGAAGAGATGATGAAGTGCCACCTGCTGCTGCGCCTCCGTATCCATCTTGATCTCCATTGTCGTCATACCAGTCATCATCTTCATCATACTCTTCGTCGTACCACTCGTCGTAGTACTCCTCATCATCCTCGTAGTAGTTATCGTAGTCGTATTCATACTCTCTTGTCCAGGAGTCTGAATCTTCCCAGTAGTTCTTATATTCAACGTGCTGTTCGTTAGCTGCCATCTCGTTCTTGCTTACCTTCAACTGCAATTGAACCATCTCGCGCCATCTGTTGAGATCTCCATTGACCTTTAAGCGTAGATCCGCGAGAGTCTTATCAGCGAATGTCGTCCGTGACCAGAAAAGCCACGCCTTTGCTGACTCGCCCATTTGTAATCCTCCATATCGTTCAGCTTCTTCGTACAAGTGATCCCATTCGAAGAGATATGAGATGAAGTCCTGACTGGATCCCTGACGTAAAGTAAAGAATCTGTCCAGTGATGTCCAGGCCAAATCTTGATCGTCTAGTCCATACATCTCAAACAATCTGTCATTCAGAATCTTGATTCCACTGTGCTGTAGTGGGGCGAGTTCGTTGCCTTGGCCGTCCAATATTGCTGCAACTCTTGGTAAACTGACCGCCTCGATGCCACGGTAGTTCACAACATTGCCTGCCTGATCCAGTCGTGTCACGCGTAGATCTTGAGCTGCTCGCAGTGCCGGGCCTTCCAGTCTGCTCATGACCGCTGCGCCGAGCTGGTCCTGTTCCAACCGTGTGAGTCGACTCCATATCTCCAGCGCTTCTCGATACTCACGAATTGGATATGCCCTTGGCCGCCAGCCCGGCGGTATATCCTTAGAATACTGCTTAAGGGAGAGTGGGGTAGTCTGTGGAAAGGGCAACATCTTTCCAACCGAACTTCAGATAAATAAACCGTGTTTGATCCAACTCTGTGTCTGGTAAGGTATATCTTGATATACTGAAATAACCCAATTGTCAGACTACACCAAGTGATGACAATCTCGTAGGTGTCGTCGGTGCCGTAACTGTATGTCCTGCGGCAGAGAGAGAGCCAGAAGGCAGGGAGCCGACTGGCTCCGCTACCAAACTCCAGATTCTGATGTAAATCCTGAACTGGAAATATTAAGTTCTTTAAGCGAAAGCTATATGAACTAATGGCAATAAAGATGATAATCTTTTACTGCTTTGACTTGAGCCAGTACGTTACAGTACGGTACTGCTTCTAGCGTATGAGACAACATGCCTAACAGGTCCTAGACATAATAATCTCAACTGAGGGGGGGGGGGCCGCGCCGATCGGCAAAACAATGCATAAAACAACGATCGCCAATGCGAATGACGTTCGTGCGTTTCGTTGCACGTGGCGCTCGCTCGTCGTCCTTTGCAAAGGCCTCGTGGTGTCGTCCGTTGCGAATGACTGGCCCCGTGGGCCGAGAACGGCCACACGTGCCCTGGATCCCCAATCGGTGGTGCCCTGTGGCTGGTACAGCGGTCCGAATGCCGTGTCTGGCAAGAGAGTGGCGTCAGTGTTGCCCTCCCCCTCCTCCAACTCCTCCCCCCTCCTCCCTCATCCTACTCCTCCTCCTCCTCCTCCTCCTCCTCCTCCTCCTGATCCTCCTCCTCCTCCTGATCCTCCTCCTCCTCCTGATCCTCCTCCCCCCTCCTCCTCCCTCCTCCTCCTCCTCCACCTCCTCCTCCTCCTGATCCTCCTCCTCCTGATCCTCCTCCCCCCTCCTTCTCCTCCTCCTCCTTCTCCTCCTGGTCCTCCTCCTCCTCCTCGTTGTCGATGGGTCGTGTACGAGGCCTCAGATTCGCGATCTTGCTCGTGAATCCTTTGCGGGAGTTTTCCTGCAGGCTGGCACTGAGGAGGTAGTTGCACGCTTTCGAGGGCCAGTATGGCCTAGTCTCCCTCAGACCCCTCAGGCGGCTGAGCACATGGGAATCGTTGCGATAAGTTGTTACACTGGACAGCTGGCTCACCAGATAAATGTGTGGTCCGATTGTCTGGGTCCTGTGAGGTATCATAACATGCCAGCTGTCCAGCAAATCTCCTCCAGAAATAAATATGCGGGGCGTCGTAGGGGTTTTTGGGAGATAGAGGGATCGAAAAACGTCGGCCCCTGCACCCACACCCCTGCCCACCGCAGTATGGAGGTAATTGATAACCTACCACAAGATGAGCGGAGGATCGCGAGAGCTAACTTTCTAGCGGATCGATTTGCGAAGGAAGCTCTTGCGATGAACGCCCAAGAACCTCAAACCTCCTGGGATGAATTGAACGCCACGATTGGCAAGGTCCGTGCTGTGGCTAGGGTGATGGGCTCTGTGCTGCCCCTCTTCCCGTCATCCCAATTCCCTGAGCGTAAGAAGGTTCCTCGGCCAAGGAGTACGGGCGCGCACCGTTGGCATGCTTGGACAGCAGTGCCTGGCGCACCTGACTCTGTCATCTGTCATGTTTGCCATGCACGTCGTACAGGCACGAATGCGGCTTCACTTGATATGTCGGGGTGCCCTGGAAGGAGACAGAATTTCTCTTTTCTCGCTCGCCCGATGCTCGGACATGATCTGGTCTATACACGGCTGTCGTCAGGTCCCAATCTTGTATTTTGCAGGCGGTGGGGCGCCTACAGCACAGAGCGCCTCAGCCACCAGTTGGAAAAGCAGCGTCGTGGATTTGTAGTATCCTCTGCGAGCAAGTGCCGCCTCAATCGTATGCTCCGTGGTCTGCACCCCCAGTCCAATCGAGCTGCCCCAGGTGTTGTGCTCCATATCTTAAGTGATGCGGAGCGTCAGAGGCTTCTGGACACCCAACAGCGCCCCCAGCGTGCTGTGTGGTTTCAGTGCCCATCCATTGATCTTCCAGGCAGCAGTTTAATTCCAGGACTGGAGAGGTTGAAGCAGCGGATAGCAGCACGAGAGGAGGCGGCTGGTTTTCAGGATCATGTTTTGAGGGCTCCAGATCAGCAGCGATCTGCTCAGGAGCCCCTCCAGGGGATGCAGGGACAGGCCCAGGAGCCGTTTGCTCCAGAGCTTGACCTTGAGGCTGAAGAGGAGGCCGCCAGCTTCCTCCATAGATAAACAGGTTTGAGTTTTACCCTGCGGGGCAAAAAAAACAAAAACCTCCCCCTCCCCGCCGTATTCCTCCTCCTCCTCCTCCTCCTCCTCCTCCTCCCCCTCCTCCTCCTCATCATCCTCCCTCCTTCTCCTCCTCCTCCTCCTCCCCCTCCTCCTCCTCATCATCCTCCCTCCTTCTCCTCCTCCTCCTCCTCCTCCTCCTCCTCCTCAGGCGCCGCTTCTGCTCAGGCCAAATCCCCAGCGGTCCAGCACGCTCTGCGCGCAGAGCAGTTTCCGCCCGCCCAAGGCGCCGTCCATGTCATGCCAGCCTGGCTGGCCTCCAGATCCCTCATACGCATGATCTGGAGCATGCTGTGTCTCAGCTGGGGAGTGCGCAACCCGCTGCCCATGCAGGCCCCGCACCGTTGCCTCGAGATCAACCACCACTTCAGCGCCGTGGACGTGATGATGCTTCTAGCGACGCGCTGACGCCAGCACGACAGCAGCTCTGATGTAGAACAACTCCAATCGATCAAGTACACCGTCTACACGTCGGGCTACGACAGAAGACCTCTCCCCAACAATCACGCTGGTGCCGCTACCATGGTCAATCGGAAAACGTTCGGTCCTCGCGCAATCGTCGACATCAAGAGCCCGCCCAAACATATTCAAGGACGAGCAGGTGCTCTCCGCATAAAGAGGGGCGAGTTCGACCTGACGTTCGTAGCTGCTTACCTCTGTTCTCGGTCAGGGCTCGCAGCAAAACACAACCAGTGGGTCAACACGGTCAACGAGAAGCTCAGACTGGCCAACAGTGCTCTCAGCGCTACACCCACGCGCAGCACCCCTCCCACAGACCTGTCCCTCAAGGACCACTACGGAGAGGACGGACGCATAGTAGCAAGGGGCAACAGTGTCGTCGGGGATTCGCAACCACGAAGCAGGCCAGGAGAAGCAGCAGCTGCCTTCTACAGCATGATGGGCGTACACGCTCTGGCCACCTGGACCCACCTACTTCGGCAACGAAGGCCAAGCTTAGACCTGACGAAATTGCTCTTCCGAAAGGACCCCCTTGCTCATCTCAAGTCATGCGGAGTTTGGTGCAACGCATCGAAACCAGTTCTGCACATTAAGGACAACGTGCCTCGCGACCACGTACTTCTCATCGCGAGCGCAGATATCATCATGCCAAACAACTTTACAGCTATGGCGCGCCCTTCCTAGGATTTTGACAACATGGCGGAATCCCTGCAGGCAGGTGAATACCGTACAGATTTTATTGCAGCGCTAGAGAGTGCAATGACGAATACTGTCGAGACCATACGCGAGCTCAAAGCTATGAGCACGACGGACGCGCACTGGACCTACATGACAGAGACCATTAAATCCACTGCCAAACCCTCCTTCGAGCGGAGGAAAAACAAGGCAGGCACCAGCAAGCAGCTCACGGCCGAAAAACTGACACTACAGAAGAAGAGAGCAGAACCACGCAAGCAGTCCATCGGCACACACCTCGATGTGCACAGAGAAGAAAGGGTGGACATTACCACTGGGGCGATCAAGAAGCAGCAGCAACTCCACGACGCGGGAAGGAACAGATCCCTCGAGGCACGGATACTCGAATCACAACAAAAATCCAGCCTGCAAAAGTGCATCGATTCAGCAAGTGCGTGGCAAGCCTCATCCATGGCAGGAGGAACCGCAAAGACAGCAGAGCTACACGTTCAAGACCCAGTCTCGCAGAGAGGTCACAACATGTGTCCCAGGCTGGTGCTCAAAGAGGACTTCAAGCCCTATCTATCGCCCCTGACGAAGAGAAACGCCTACGCCAAGAAAACACTCACGACTTCGACGACGAGCCCCAGCAGCAGCTCAAGGCAGCATACTACGACGCGAAGAACAGCATAGGCAAGCTGTCCACGGGGACTAGAAGCGCCTAGAGTAGTTCAAAAAGCGGGCAGATTGGTTCCTGAATGGTCGCGCCCGGCAGGCCTATTCCAGATCATCTTGCAGCCGACGGCCATCACAAAGAGGCAGCCGCAGACCCTGGGCCTCGGGTGCTACGAGGAGTTGATCGAACCGCCGCGGACAGACAAGTGCTTTGAAGGTATTTTAGAATCGCACCTACAGGGGCGTCTTTGCTCTACTGGGTGCTCATCACAGCCAGAGTTTTACGCTCGACAAGATGAACGCTAAGCCCGCAGTTCCAGATCTACGTGTTTTGCACATGCTTAACCCGTTGGCGATGCGTTTACTGTCAACTAGAATGCCAATCAACGCCACGGCCTCCTTCACCGCATGCTCACGGCTGCTGGCCACATCGTAGGAGAGCAGATCCCATCGCTGCATCGCGTATCGTCGCATCCAGACTCCAGCGGGCGAGTCTCGACTTCATCGTATGCAGCAAGGACGCCACCAACGCGCCCCCTAACACTATGATCGGCACAACTGTACAAATAATACCCACGTGCTAGGCAGACACGGAACATAATATGTTCGCTCACAGATATAAGCGCGCCACTGTCAAGACCAACGGCTTCGACAAATTTGACGATGTCACAATGGAATATGGAAATCTGCCTGGATGCACCACAGGACCAACGTCATTCCGTGTTGTTTAAGAGCAACCAATCGGCCAATGGCTGGACGATATCACGCAATCTCAGAGCCGTTCGCCGCTCTCCCCCATCACTCACAAGACGATGGGCCTCTCAGTCTACTTATACGTGGACGACATCCTCAAGACCTTGCAGAGCGGCCCGATCAAAGCGCTCAAGACCTGCAGAAGGTCTACGCGGACAAGTCCAAGCAGACGGGGAGAGGACACGATTTAGGGCCATCAGAGGACCATCTACATGACGCGTAGTTCGACCCTCTGTACGAATGGCACAGGCCGAAGACTCGAACAGTTCTCACGGAGCATGGGACATTCCCGGACAAGATCCACGCAGCGACGGTGTCACGCAAAGTCAAACACATCTGGGTCAGCAAACGTTGCGACTCCAACATGGCGAAGCTCACCATTTTCATTGAGCAAGGCGCCTGGACGGACGCAGAGAACGAGGAGGACCCGACAGACGAGCAGAAGAAGTACGTACCATGTCAATAACACCGTCCCGAGAGCCCTCCTTCAAGTTGGTGCAGTGGTAAAGGAGAGCAAGGCGGCGGGAATCATGGAGGATGAGCTGGCCGCCTGGCTTGCAAAACTGTGAATTCAGATATGGAGGCCGTTCTATCTATGCCATGGCCGGATTCAAGCTCGGCATGCGCGCTGCCGTGAGCTGATGGAAGGCGCCCGCCGAGTGCGGGCGACGGCGGAGGCTCAGAGATATGGTGGGATGCTGACTCCGCCCCCCGAGGCCGCTCTTCCTCTTCTTCCTCCTCCTTTTCCTGCCTCCTCCTCCTCCTCCTCCTCCTCCTCCTCCTCCTCCTCCTCCCCCCCACTGACTGCGCGTTGACGTCACAATGACTAGTGCCCTCAGAACGCCGCACTGTCGTTGGCGCCCTCCGCTTGGTGCCCTGTGGCTGGTGCACCGTGGCTGCTGCATTATGGCCGGTGCCTTAAAATTTGTGCCCTACCAATCGCTTGAACGACGTGTGCTGAAACATGAAGCGGGGACGTGTTTTTTCGCTTCACGCGGCTTGAGCCATCAGGCACATGTACGTGCACTCCTCGCCGCATCCGGCACCAATTGATTCAGACATTTCACTCTCGGGAGCTGGAGCCGTGCAAGAAGGAGCCGTTCGCCCTGTCTCCAATTCTGGCCGATTGTTCTGCGCAGGCTGGACGTAACCGAGATCAACAAGTAGCGAGCCAGGTCGATTTTGTGGTGCCCTTGCGGGCTTGCGCGCAATCGGTGAGCAATGACGTGGGGAAACGTTGACAGTAGTTTGGGCTTCCAAAGGCTCATTGAGAGGGAAGGAGTATTGAAAGCCATTCGGGGCGTCAAAATGGGGAGGCACCCAAAGTATATTGGAATTCGTGGGTCCGAAGCTACCTGGTATGACTGGCGCTCTATGGTTAGTGGCCCCTTTCGGAGGTCCATGCGGAATTCCTTGTGTCGGCGCTGCGCTCCCCCCTCCCTCCCCCCGCCCCCCCCGGCGGCGCTTCTGGCGGGGGAGAAGGGTCCAGCACCGCACCAACCGAGGAGTCGGCTCGGACCTTCGGAACTGTTCTGTTGTGCGGTCTGTGGTTCCTCTGCTGTCCGCCCGAGCTCCTGCCATGCAGAAGGCGATGACGGAGCTGCCGACGCCGCACATTTGGGCCGAGCCTGGGGACATGGTGATGCTGTAGATGTAGCTCATGCCCGAGACAGAGTACAGAAAGGCCCAGGATCCCGAGAACAGTCTGGCGAGAGAGAAATGGACACCGCTCAGGATGCCGTAGGCTGCCGTGAAGACAATGGCAGAGAGGGTAATCTCGAAGAGAGCCGCGAGGTCCTTAGCGACAAGGTAGGCTACCATCGGGCCGCCGACGCGGGCTTCCCGCGAGGTGACCAGCAGGTCGGGGCCAAAGACACGCTGGGCAGCGATGCAGTGCAAGAGCATCAGGAAGAGGGCAGCGAAGGCAGCCTGCATCATAAATCTGTCAAAGTACTGGTATTCGATGGTGCTGCAGAGCACTGTGACCATGCCAACGCAGAGCACCTGGTTGATCAGGATTGTCCTGGGGAACCCCGCGACTGAGTGTCCTCCGATACTGCTGGGCATAGTTCCCAAAATAGCCCCGAGAGTCCCCGCATGGCCCCAAGGCCCTCCGAAACGACCCAATTAACCTGAGGGTACGCCAAGATGGCTCAACAAGGCCCCAACAGAGCTGACAATTAGTTCCAGAAGACACCCAGAGGCCCGAACACACCTCTTTTCGTAATTGTCCCTGACGAACCAAAAAAGTTTTCGTGCACGTGCCCAGGCAACAAACACACAACAACACTCACCGATGGGTCGATTTGCGACCAACCCACTCCGTGATTCCCGCTGTGCGGGCTCACTGATCGCTGTCTGTAGCTGCTGGCGCAATCACGACTGATAGTAAGGATGCGCGATAAGGATAGGCTTGCCGAATGGGGCTGCAAATCGAGCTGTCAACGGTTGACCGAAGAGGCAATCATGCAAGGGTGCCTTTTTGTAGAATTGCCCATCTTTGCTAGCGATGTTGCCTGCGATGACAAACGGAAGTCTCACGATTGCCCTTGCGAGAGGCTCGCGCTCTCACCGCCCTTCCACATCACCCTTCATCCCCCTTCGCCTCCAAGCAATCCCGCCCCCAGCAACGCACCAAATTGGCGAAGTCTGCGCAATTGGTATCTCCCAAGTAGGACAACCGGAGGAGGAGGGAAGCAAGGAACAGGAGGAAGAGAGGGGGAGGGGAACAACATGAAGACCAGCAGCGCGTTGTCCAAAACGAGAAGACCAATATAACGAGGCTGAGCAAACAACGGGGAAACCAAACACGAATACGCAAAACTCCTGTTCAACTTGCGACGCCCGAGGGGCGAAACCAACCGAACCGAAATTGCTGTTCCCTGGGCCTCTCCACGGGTGCGCTCTGACCGAGATTCCCAAACGAATCGAACGGTGGCGACGACAGCCTCCCAGGAGACTGAAACAAGGGAAGACGAAGCACGGGAAGCGGCTCGTCCGTTGACCGAGCGCGCGCGCTGCCCGGGTCCTGCCGGCGCGCACGGACTGCAGCATCGAGCGGTCCATGAAGATCAGTACCCCCTGGAAGAAGGCCGGGCGCTGCCTGCGGATCGCGGGTGCGGGGGCGGAAAGCATCGCATCGTCGGGAAATCGGGGCGAATCCCCGGCCTCCTCTCGGAGGACTGCATTGTTCTCCAACCCCTACGCCCCCGATGATCACCCCGCGGGGGACATGAGACTCGGGGTTCCCAGCGCGCGCATGGGGAGACGGCCGAGGGGCCGTTCCTACACGGGGTCCGTAGGTAGAGGCGAGGAGTAGGACTCGTTTTTCCAGGGCACTGCGCGGGACGCACTGCACTTTTCGTGCATTGCCAATGCCTGAGCCAATACAATTGCGGTAAGAGAGGATATAGTAGGGAAGTGCTCGGCCTTCACGCACACGCACGTGCCACCCCGAAACGCGCCAGTTCCTGATGGCCTCGGGCCCGCGAGAGACGACGGCAGGAGTCGGGAACAGAGGTGCGAGGTCCACTCAACGCCCGTTCTATCCACCGCCCCTCCAAACGAGGGCGCATTGGATAGGAAAGGTCAGAGAGAGAACCAACCCCGCCACGCGGGGTACTTCGGAGTGTCTACCCGACTTAGCGGGCCCAGGGTGCGCCCCCCAAAACGCTTCGGCACTGTCGGCACTCCCGGACGACACTCCGTCACCGCAGGTGACAGGGATGGGGGGGCAAAGCAAAGAGAGCAGCAATGCGGCACCAGCATCCTTCGACGCAGGTGTTGCCGCCGACGCGGTAGACGCGTGAAGTGAGGCGGATCGGAATTGTGGCGACAAGTCGATCAAAGTAGAATGGCTCTCACTCACGGGGCACTCCAGGCCCGAAATATTACCGGGGCCCTCCAGGCCCAAGTGTAAAAGGTATTAGGATAGTTGCGATGGCAACTGATCTCTGAGAATGTATCATGCATGAGGCGAAGCACTTCAGGCCCCAAACGTACGTTGAAATGTACACGCGAGAAATGGGCATGGGTAAAATTCTATGCATCGGTCGTACACGAACGCCGCCCCATGATCAAAATAGACGCTGATCGTATGTATAAAAATACTGGCGGGCGACCTGCCTGGGCGCGCCCATGCCCGACGGCCAGAGCGCACCGTGCAAGCCAATATCAATATCGATATGGTGAGTAACGCCAGACGTCTCAAACTGACATAAACACATACGACAAGATTCCGAGATAGTGGGCCCGCTGAGATCTCCGGCACCTGGTTAACAGTATTTCTAGTTCGCGCGCGCGGGGCGGCCCCTGGGGGTCCCCGGGCGAAAAGTACCCCAGCAAGGTCCCGGCAAGTCCCCGGCAAGGTCGGGTCAGAGATGCCGGAGTTTTGTTTCGGAATCCAAAAGGGCTCCAGATCGGTCCAAGAGGGCCCCGAGAAGCTTCCTGGACGGTCCAGGAGAGGCCCGAGACGGCCAAAGATCGCCCGAAGACGCCCCAGATGGCCCCAAGACAGCCCAAGAGGCCTCCAAGACGCTCCAAGGGCCTTCCAAGAGGCCTCCGAAGAGGGCCCCAAGTTGCCAAAATCGTTGATTCTCATTTTTTGTGTTTCTCTTTTTTCTTTTGCGTTCTGGCCTTTTCGCTTCCGGACGCTCCAAGAGGGCCCAAGAGGCCTTCAAGACTGCTCCAAGACGGCCCACGAGGCTCCCAAGACGGCCCCGGAGCGGCTCAAGAGCGCCCCCCAGACGGCCCAAGTGCTGCCCAAGGCGGACCAAGAGGCCCCAAGACGGGCCCAAGAGGGGCTCAAAAAGGGAACCGAGAACTGAAACATCGAGCCCTCCGCCCCAGAAGGCGCCCAGGACCCCGAAAGAGGCCCCAAGAGACTCTCCAAGACACCCCCAAGACGCCCCAATAAGCTCCCGCGAGGCCCCAAGAGGACCAACAACGTCAGGCCCCAGGCCCCAAGAGGACCAACACATACCGCCAAGAGCCCGCCGAAAGCCCCCCACCCAAGAAACCGTCACGAGAGCTCAGGAGGCCCCCTGGAGGCCTCCCGAGTTCTCCAAGAGGCCTAAAAAGAGGCGCCAAGAGGCCCCAAACGGCCCCACCGAGGCTCCAAGAGGCCACGAACGCGCAAGCAAACGCCTGCGACGGCACAATACGGGCCGGCGGAATGAGCGAAGCGATTACATCAACACATACAAATAGATTCCGGGATACAGATGAAGGATAAACACCACGATGTCAGTTCACTTCCAAAATCACTTGCCATACAAAATATACCAAAATACGTACGCAGTAAGACCATGCCAGTCAATACCCATGTCTAGAACGGCTCGTAGTAGCGTTCATCTCAAACTCGATTTCCATTGTCATTGAACCAGCTGATGGTGATGGTCCTGACGATGTTCAATGACTATATGGATTCGCGCTCTTTACCGTCGACGCAAGCCCATTGGGACAGGAAATGCGACCATCGTCGGTACGCATCGCACTGGTGGCGTTGGAGATCACGACGCCACCAGGTATAGATGTTGCGGCGCTCCTGCTGCGGCCGCGCTCTTCAGCGCTGTCGGGCGCCCATCTCGGTGGCGCGAGGGGGCGGCGTGATGTCGATGAGGAACCAGCGCCAAGAATCCAGCCAGCGGCGCCAGCCCAGCCAGCGCCGCAAGGAGCATAGGCGGCGGCGGGGCCATCGCGGCGCGGCGGTAGAGCAGGAGTGAGGCGAATGGGTTCGTCAGAGGCAACTGAGAGGTCGCCCTTGCTACCCTTCGCGGCACCTTTGGGTGCCTGCTGGCGGAGCTCACTCAGCGTGGCCCGATTCATATGACCTTGTCCTCTCCCAGATGGAGCTGAGGAAGTCACGAATCCGCGGTCAAGGCGTTCGCCGCGAGGCCACGCTCCGGGAGCCTGTGCCCGCCAGCCGCGCGGCCAGACTGCGCGCTGATATGGTGCAGTCGCATGCCCTCATGCATGTCCTCCAGCGTGAACGAACGCTGTTGCTTCAGAAACCTGGCCTCGGTCGTCTGATGGGGGAAGATCGTCTCATCGTGGTGCCGAGTGGCCAGATCAGAGCATGGATGGTAGAGGACGGCACCATCCTTGTCAGCGTCTTCTTCTCCACCGATGCGACGCTGACCGGGGGTCGGTCGACCTGCCTCCAGCCATTTAACGTGCCGCGCCTCGGCTTTGTGGGCCCAATTTGCGTAGATAGTTCTCTTCGGCGGCAATGTAAGAACGCTGCCCCTTGATGCGAATCTGGACGTCCGCGCGCATATGCATAAGCCGGCGCGCGATGTTCTCGCCCATTGATTCGCGGATCCAGTTGCGCACATCTGTCAGGAACTGAGCCTGGAACGCACCTGTTCCCCCATGTCTAAATGACTCAGTGCACGCGTGGCACAGGTCCTCTTCGAGCGTGACGCTATTGGGGAGGTCGCGGCAGCAGCGAGAATAATGACGCTCTGCGGTCAGCAAATCAGCCGCACCGCTCTCAATGAGCTCCTGAATGCGATTGCGAACGTTGCCACCAGCGCTCAAATTACGGCCGAGATCACGAACAGCATGATTTGGGACGAGGTGAGCGCGATCAGTGGCCAGATCGAAAGCCAGAGATTCCAATCCCTTATCGGTCATCGGATCAGAGACATTCCCAGCCGCGATCTGGTCGCGAGCATGGCGCGCTGAGGCCGCGCCCTGATCTCGCAGAATTTTATGTGCTCTGCGGCGAACCTCCTGGCCCCATGCAACTTGGTCGGAGGCGTAGCCCATGCCATCGTTGCCATCATCATAGTCGGTGCGCAACGTCCATGAATTGTTCCTGGATAGGAGCAACGGCCGACGCTGTGCTTCCGGGATCAGTGGCAGGGTCTGCGACTTCAGCATGCGGCGGAGTGGCGTCAGACCTGAGATTGTACTGATATCTGAGTGGGTCCGTCAGCATGTCGCTGTACTTCGGATCGGAGCGCACCGTCGTTTCCCAGAGGTCGAAGAGAAACGCCAAAGCGGGGTGATGCTTGAGGATATCCGACGCAGAGGTACCCACTAAACGCTGCGTAACATTGCACTGTACGATGGCAAGAAGATGTGGTGCCCAAAAGGGAAAGCACGCAATCCTCAGTATCGTTCCAATTCATAGCCGTCGTCATCGTAGACAGGAAACGATTGTGGCCACAAGCGTTCGGTAGTTCTTGGCCCATTGACTGAAAGGGTTGGAAAACCATATTGCACCAATCCGCCGGAGGGTCAAAACGGAGCCGTATCTCGATATGAATATCGTAGTGGTATGTGTCCATGTATGTTGCCGTGCGTGCGTGGTCCACCTCGCACAGCGGGGCGATCAACATCGGAATGCTATGCGCGCTCCTGCCATTCGCGCGGGTGTTCATCATAGCGCAATGCGAAAGACTGGCGAAGATGGAAGGAATGTCTTCGAGGATTTCGATTGTCGTAACGAGCTTCGTCTCATCGGTCTCGATGTCTCAGTTGCAACTTTTTTGGAGTGGGGGTGCTTCCACCGACGCGTCGATAACGATATCGTTGTCGATGAGCTCAAAATGGACGTCACAATCGCATGTATTGAAACGGTAAATTAACCACTGAGGCAGCTCAGTACGGCGTGGAACTGTGAATGGAAAGCAGTTATGATCGTCATTCTTCTCGGAGTACCAAATGTTGGCCCAAAATGGCCCGTGGCCCTGGCACGGAATCTGCACGCTCACGCATGGTCCGGTGTGAACAATGTCTTTATGAGTCCGAAGATCTTTCCTTTTCAAGCGTGAGCGTGAAATCTTTCTTCGCTGGATACAGGCGGTCAGCATCACGGCAAAGGGCAGAGCAATCTGGTGCGGTCCAAGGTGCCCAGAGGATGTTTTTTTTCTCACACACAAATGGTTCGAAGTACTCCTTTTTGCTAGCGTCCACGATCTTCCAATAGTGGATGGTGTTCAGGAAGTCCACGTCGGTTGGAGTCGGCGCAGGTATTGCCACCGGCTCCGTTCCGATGCTGGTCCGATCCGCTTGGGACTCTTCTTCCCTTGGCCCTGATTGCAATCCTGTTTTTGGGGGGCATCTGCTGCAGCAGAGGAAGGGGAGGAACGCGTTCGATCTAAGGCGGCCACGCAGCCCCAAGGCATCGGCTTGGGGCGTGGTGTCGGGATGCGCGTCCGCAACTGCTCTGCTGCAGGTGTCACCACCGGCGCAATGTCGCAGATCTCGAACTGGCTGCGTGGCGCCGGGAGTTCGGCCAAATCCGGATACTTCCAAGACGCAACCATGTCTGGATCAAGAGGGCCGCCCCTGACCATTCTGATGGCCCGGATGGCCATCGGAGAAATAGTCCAGGGGGCACATAATGGCACCTTGTTCACCGAGGCAGAACTCACAGCCAGCGGTTGTGACGGAATGAACGTCGATGACCACGTCGACCTGCTTTTTCGTGCTCGACTTTGTATACAGGGATCGCAGTGTGGGGATTCTGTTCGTCATGAAGAACGAAGAAACTCGAACTGTCAAATGCCTCAGGCAGTGTCTGGCGCTCGGCACCGTAGCCCGGAATGATGCCAATCTTGCGGATGATGTCCCAGGCGTCACGTGTAGTGGCGCGGTGCAGGAAATTCACATCCGTCTATGATAGACGCTGCCAGCCCATGTTCCACGGTCGGCTGTTGTTGCGCACAGCGGTGCCCCCACCAATGGCGCGAATGGCCAGCGCCCGATGCCGCGCAAAGTCCGATCCTGGGCCAGGGCGGCGGGCAAGGACTCGGACTCGGAAGCGGGCCTTCTCGTCATCGACGTGCAACTGTAGGGCGCGAAGAGCAGCGATCGCGCAGTGGCCGCGATCGCTGGCCTGAAGCACGCGGGCATGGACGGCAGACCGATTCGAGCCGTAGTCGGTTCGAGTGAACACCTCCGAGACGATATGGCTGCAATCTTTGGAGCAGCTGGCCACGGCCCACGAACCAACGTCTTCGTACTGTCATACATTGATACGGCGGTCAAGAAATTGGTGCAAGCCGTCGCGCCCGCCATTGTCATGGTGGAGCGCGGTCGAAAGAGCCTTACTGAAGTACCGTGGTGTCCCCATAGTATGACCAGAGTAAAGTGGACCAACATAGAGAAGTGGTCCCAGCTGTTTAGTTGTCACGATATACAGGGTAATCCAAGTGTAGTCTGGGAAGCAACCACTGTTCTGGAAGTCGGGGGTGTGCTTGATCACATAGTCGCCGTGATATGGACTCCTCCGATACTCCACGCTGTCCGCGCGCGACTGGCATTGACCGCGTCCACGCAAGGGCGGAGGGGCCCAAGGGAATGGCGCTTTCTCTGAGAGTGATGCCGAACGTTGCCTCGGCATCCATCGTGTCCACAGCCACGTGTTGCGATCGTGCGCAACAGTCGTGTACACCCATGATTGTGTATTTACGGGCTCCGCAGGCGTCTGTGAGTCTGCGGAGGTTGCCTCCAGCTCGCCAATCTCCATTGCTGGTGTGGACGGCGGCGCCGGTGTTGGAGTAGGTCGGTCTGCTGGCGTCATCGTACGTCATAGATGCGGGTGTTGCCACCGAGGCAGTAGCCGCGGGTGGCAATGCGACCTCCCGCGCCGGCACAAGAGGCGGCTGCTTGGTGGTCGTACTCGTCATATCGTCATCCTCCTGCGACGGAGGATGCATTGGTAGAGGCGGCGGCGCAGGCACGCACCCAACGCGAGAGGCATCAGGCGCGACGGAAGGAGAGCCGGCCACACCTCCGTCTGAGACTCCGCCTGATTGCGAAACCAAGTAGTAAGCTCCTCGATGTAGTACGCGTTGACATCGCGTTCAGCTTCGAGGACGCCTGATCCTTCTCTGGCAAGAATCTGGGCGACTTCTTGAATCTCGTTGACGAATTGCCGCAATCTCAACCACGTAGCGGCGTGAGGAACCAGGTATGTCCTGTTCCTCGCGGTCTTGGCGAGATCAAGTTCGGGCGAAGACCAGGACTCCCAGTTCTCAGGGGAAGTATCAAGCATGCCGCTGAGACGCCGAAAGATGACCTCGCACGAAATGTAATATCTTTCTTCTCTCTCCGAATGGTTAGCGTTGCCGTCCCAATCTTCGCCATATGCAGTAGGGATGGCCTGTGTGCGCGCTGGAGGAGCATCTTCGGGTGTTGTCGCATCCGCCTGTGCAAAGCCAGGACAGGAACTTGCCTCGGAGGATTCATAGCCGCAAAATGGTCCAGCTGCAGGAGTTTCCTCCGGCGGAAGTACCGGAGGGGCGTCGGCCGAAGACCTGGCAGCCTGACGCATCTCGGTCATCCGCGCAACCAAACTATGCTCTCCAGGGGTCTGTGCGCGCAGTGCAGCAAGTCGCTTGGCAGGCTGGAACTGCGTGGACTGCTCCAGGCGAACACGGATTGCTTCTCGCATCTCCATTGCCTGGGCGCGGCCATGGTAGTCGTTGACAAGCTCAATCAACGGATGACGAAGCGGGCAAGGCTGTCGGAATCGAGAGCGGTACCGCACTCAAATTCCTCAGAGTGGCGGCAAACATGAACTGTTGTGTCAACTGCACCAGGTTGTGATCCGTCTTCTGTGGATGCCACGAATTGGTATGCGGGCGGTCCTGAGTTGTGATCCAATGATCAACAGGTAAGACAGCAATGCCGCGGCCTGAAAACATCGGGATCATCTCGTCGTCCACGAGCCCGTCGAACTTCTCTGGTCGTCCCCGCTGATGAGCTTTGCCAGGGCCCATGACAGTGGAGCAGCGGAAACAATTCAAGACCGCAATACAACGATATATGTCCACTTCGACGTGCTCGGGGAACATCGGGACCACTGTGCATGGCGAAGGCAACCACCTACGCCCATACTCGTCGGGAAGAAGTGCACGAGCTCGATATGGATCAAGTTTCATCCAGTTCCCGTCCGTAGTAACGTCGTTGCCGCTCCACCAGAGGAGCGCACTCAGACCGCGCTGGTAATGACGCTGCTCGACGCATGCAGGGAAACGATTTGCCTAGTTCGCCCACATGACCTCGTTGAGGTCACGGTACTCGTCATTTGTACCGGTCATGTAAAGCGCATGAGCATGGCGGATCTGCCCGATGACCCTCTGCTGCTCCTCATTGCGTGGAAGTGTGGAGGCCATAATCCCATCGAGGCGTCGACGCAGCTTTGCATGGCGTGCCTCCCGTGCGGCCGGTGGTTCCAAAGTGTGGGTGTTACCACCGGCCTTTGGCAACAACGGCAATTCACATCCGATTTGCGCGTCGTTCTCAAGCCAACAGCGCTTGTGGTTGTCACGCGATAGAGCACAAAACATGTCATCTCGCATCCAGGTGCAGAAGTCTTCGCGTGTAGCACCCGCTTGGTATTGGAAGTCGTTCATCCATGGGCAGACGAGAGATGCCAGCGCGGGGCTGGATGCGCCGGCAAGATGCCGTCGTAAGAACGCAGCGTTCATCTCGTCGATGTTAACACAAGGTGTTTGCGACTTTTTTCTCCCTCCGACCTTCGATACCATGAATCAACTCGAGTCGCTGTACACGTTGACCCATTTGAACGCATAGCCGCCGGGGCCAAGTGCATGAATGACGGCGGGGCCGAAATATGCTTGCATCAATGGCGCTCAACCGAAATCACTCATCATGCACAGAAAGTAACGACCGTCTGCCTAAGCCGACCAACGTGTAGCGAAGTCATCTCGGTCACAGGGGTCGCGCTGGAAGCCGCCGGCATTCCCGTCGTCAGGAATGTCTGCTGGGTGGCGTTCGTCCGGCATCCAGGGCTGCAATGTCGGGGTTCAACTTGCACGCATTCATCGAATCGATGTTGTCCGCTGCGAAAATTGCCCCCGGCACAGGGTCACAAGTATCGCCGCCTAAACCTCCAAGGGGTGAGATTCATCAAGATGCCTTGGCCTCGTAGTCATGCCGCGCGGTAGGCACATGGAAGACGCAACAGCACGCGCGCTGTAGCGACTCGCCAACTGTGCCGATGTGCCCTGCCATGTCGGACGCACGGGGTGCCGCGTGCTGTTCAATGGGCAGCTGAATATGCGCGCGATCCTGCGTCGAGAAGCTGTGCGCCGTGAGTCCATGATCGCGGACAGACAGCGGCAGTGTTCCGGGGGAATGCACTTTGTGGGCATCGTCGATGGTCGCAGCAGACGATCCCCTCAGCGACGCGCATCCGACCTTATCCGAAGGCACCCGCAGGACCTTCCACATGCCGCCAGCCACCCGCGCGCAAACTTCCTGGGGAGGACATTGGGGGGCATCGGTGTTAGCAGCGTGCGGATTGGACCACAGAAAGTCAGGGTGCTGACGGATCGCGGCGTCGATCCATGGGTGTTTGAGGTAGAGACCCAAGACAGTAACCCAGACAAAGAAGAACACCGTCCACGGCGTAGCCGTGGCGGGAGTAGGGTTCGCACGGTCATCTCCGGCGATCGTGTTCGCTGTCTCGCGCGTCGCCTGAGATGCCGATGTGAGCGAGTCCTGCTCGCTGGAGCGGAGCCAGCGCAATCCGCCGCCATCCGGACGGCTCTCAGTCTCCAACTTGCGGCGCAGCCCCCCAGTGACAGGGCGGCGGCGAGCGATCTGGGACTCGAAAGCAAGACCGTTGCGGACGTTGTCATCGGCAGGCGCTGGGGCGAGACCTCCAACCTGCATCCCGCGCAGCTTGATCGGAGGCGCCGCCATCGTTGGCCGATTGGCGCTGGCAGGGTAACTGTTTTCGGGGCCGAGGGAAGGAGGCGGGGCCGGGCGTATTGAAGGCTGCAAATTGCTGAACAATGGTTATGCATCTTGCATTTAACGAGCGAAAAACACACGTGCGCGAATGACTGCGGTGGTAGAGATACCACTGGCCAGGGGGCCCTTGATGGTAGGGGCGGCCTCGGCGATCTCCAGCGTCTCGGCGGTCTTCGCAATGGCAGGAAATAACGAAGGACAACTCAAATATATCCTGCCAGAGGTGAGCCTTCTTAGGCTCAAAATGATTCGTCATCACATTGGGGGCCTGTTCTTTTGTTCCCACGCATTTCAGTTGGATGTGTTCCTGCTGGCATGTTTCCGTAGTCCAGTCCAAATTAACGCGATGTGCACGACGAAGATAACGATGTGCTGGTGTCCGTCCCTTGTGGACTATCGCAATCACGGCTTCGCCGTCCTCTGCCGCAATAAGGCTGACCACGGGCGGTGGCGCAGTGGGAGGAGGGGAACGAGGAGCATGTATTACGATGTCATCAAACACGATGTTATTTTTTGGTAGATGGTGGTGATGCGGTTAAAATCTGCGTCGATCGCGCGCGGGAAGAAAAAGCACGCGTGGGCGATGCCTGTCGCGCCGGTGGTTTGCGACGCCTCTTCTGAGCCGCCAATGGCGCTTCGCCGAGCGTGGCGCGCACCACCGCTTCTGAGAGCGATAATAGTGGCAGACCCTCCGATCGCTGGGCTGTGTCCAGCGCCACGATCTCCGACTCTGTCGAGGAGTGGGAGAATACGGTCTGCCTCTTGCACGCAGAGTTCAAGGGAAAGAACGCGTTGGGCCCCAAGGGCGACATAGACGCCAGTGGTGGACTTTGACGCGCTGGCGCAATCCACAAACGAGGCATCGGTGAACAACACGATCGGAATGTGGTTCGGCGCATCGCCAATCCATCCGTGTAGGCAGTGAAGACGCGCGGATTTGAGGTAACGAACCAGTCGATGTAACGTTTTATCACAAGCGCAATTCCACTTGGTGATCTCCCTGGAACAGGATGCATGATATCAAATCTGCAGCAACGGGCCAGATGCAAAATCTCCACGAGAACACTTGCGGCGCCGGGCCCCAGGACGCCAGCATCCTCCTAATCTCTGTCGGTAAGGGATGTATGCTCAATGCCAGGGGTGTCGGCATGTGGGAGGGCGTCGCAGGTGAAGCCCGCGGCGTCGGGCGCGGGCTTCGCAACTGACGCGGACGGTCGAGATGCGGGTTTGTCACCGGCGCCCGCGACCGAAGCGTGGTCGTTCGCGGCCTGGGCGACGATGGTCGGGATCCAAGCATCCCTGGTAGCTTGGAGACTCATGCTAGATACCGTTCGATGAATTGATCGGTACAGCCAAGCAAATCGTGTCGAACCCCACGCACATTGGACGCTGAGGTGCACTGCTTGCGGTCATGCTCAGGAAGCATGTCGAAGCGTAGTCATACGCTTGTCGAAGACGTCCTGTGGTACTTTCCAAGTGTCTTGGCCACATCCTAAAATAATCGCATTTCGTGGGAGGGGCCAATTCGACACCACTGTGCCGTATCAGATCCCATCTGTTTTTACGGTTGTCAGTGGGTCCGGCCATCTTGGAGTCGTCGACATAAGCGGATAGGATGGGGTCAAGCTTGTCATGTCTCCACGCTCATTCCCAGCCGGGAAATGGGGCGGACGCCCGCTGATTCGAGGCTGGCACGGCAGTGTCGTTCCCAGAAATCACCTGCTAGTGGGTGGCCGTACAGGGCAAGTCGTAAACGACACACGGGGTTTGTGTACGTTGCCCAAGATGATGGTTGTCTCCATTCGGGTAAGGTGACCCACGCATCCACTGGGTCGATGCAGCAATCGCCATACAGCAGAGCCTGCGCGCAGGAACCCGGAGCCTCACTTCGTTGACCTCCGTTGCCAAGCAGCAAGGCAGTGACGTCGCAAAACTTCAAGGCGTCGATGCGAGGAGCGTACAACGCCGTCGCGTTCCATCACCGTGTCGAGCATCCATGATTGTTTCTTCTCCAGGCGTCCGTACTCTTTCCGAAGTGCCTCCTGTGCTCGCGGTTCGGCCGCAACCTCCTTCTTGGTGAGGTTGCGGGTGGCGAGGTTGCGAGTGACGATGTTGGGCCATTTCCAGAAGGTGGATTCAAGCTAGCTTCTGTGGCTCTGTTGGTGATCCGAAACGCAAGGCATCATGGGCACCACGTGAGAATTGTCGGCCATCACGTCCGATCGCACAACGCTTGCAAGATTTGCAGCCGGCGCTGGGCGGTAGCAAAGCACAGTGATGATATCGCGTGGTCCGTCCGGAAGCAGCGCATTGACGATGCGCCTATCCGTGGTGCCCGCCGCAGTCTCGTCCCTGATCGCGGTGTGGTTATGGAAATCGTACGCGATGCGTCGTGCCACAGTAGACCAAAATGGTCCGTCGCTGTCAGTCGTCTGAAATCGACGGGTGTTCTTGTCTGTGCGAGTCCATATGCAAAGGGGAAATCGCTGCGCACCTTCCGCGCACGGATGACGTCCTTAGCGAAGTCCCTCTCTGCCGTTCGCTCTTTCTCGGACATCGTATTCCAGAATTCCGGCAACGCAAAGTCTGAGTAAGAGGTAGCCTGGGCGCGAGTGTCCCGACCGAGGCTAATGATCTTTCCATCGGCGGTAATCTCGGAACGTATGTAGAAACCAACGGTACCTGCCCAGGGCGCGCTGAGATGGCAGTGGTCGTTGGCGGGGCCGTCCCAAACGTCGCGGAAGCATCCCCCCTTCGATGCTCGAATTAGTTTCAGAAATGCGAACGACGTCGACTTTGTCAACTGGAATCGGGATTCCGATGACGTCGTCCGTGGGGCGGACTTACTGAGTCCGTGGTGTACGAATGTGGCGTGGGATAGCCTCGCGGCGCTGTCCCCAGTAGTCTGGCTCGGGAGTCGGAGCCGCAGGTTCAGGGGCCTCAAGTGGCGGCCCCCTGGAGCCGAGAGCCTCGGAGTGCTCTGGTGTGGTAGGAATCGAGAGACTAGGGTCGCCCCATCCTGCTGGGCACAGGAGAACAGGATCACCCTGTGCAGGGACGCCCAGAGGTCGACAGGATTAGAACGAGATCAACTCGCGTTTTTTCTGGGTCGCGCTGTCGTAGAAGACCTTCGCGGACAGGACAAACTGGTCTCCCGTCAGGAATCGCACTGTTCTTGACATGATGAACACGGCAATGTTCCCCGTCGGGTATCTCGGCGTCGGTGGCCGCGTCAATGGCGAGGTAGTCGCTAGACCATCGCCCAGCAGAGTGGAGGTTGTAACCCATGAACAAGCCCACTCGAGTAGTCTCGTCGAACTTCGCCGTGGACTTGTTGAGGTCCTGGTTGTGGCAGTTCCACAAGATACGAGTACCACATGGAACAGTGCGTCCTTTGAAAGATTCTCCGAAGTGAACTTCGCATGAACAGAGAGTCCGCGCATGCATCCAATGTTGCAGCAACTCCGTGACACGGTCGTGTAGTGAAGTTGCGGCCGCAGCAGCATGCCTGCATAGCTTCCCCCCACCATTCATGACCAAGTCCTGCCTTGTGAAGAACAGCTCGCGTGCCCTGTATGACTGATTTAACCGCGCGATCGGCAATGCCGTTGGTCTGTGGCCGGTGTGGTGTGCTGGCATCGCGTCGCCATCCGCACTGTCGGTATGCTCTGCGTAGCTCCCCAGAACTATTTGCATAGACGCGTTTGACTTGATCATTGGGCGCGACGAACTCCAGGGACAATGCCTCGCTGGGCATGCTAACATTGAACCCGTACACATGTCCAGCACAACTCGAGCGCACTTGTCCCCGTGCATGTCAGCTGCTTAATCTGCCGCGAGTGCAACGTGGTCTGCGGCCAGAACCTCGCCGAATCGTTGCGGAACAAATGCTGCATATTGAACGTCATCGGCGGTAGGGTCACGAGGTGGGTTGGGACGGCGCCGTCGCCGACATGGTGTGCGTCGCAGGGGGCGCCGCGTGCAAGTCAGGTGGCGGCATCTTCTGCAGGTCGTGGGCGTCGAGCTCTGGGATTCGACTGATGACGCGAACCCAGCGCCATTGACCATGAGGGTCGCGTAGATGGTCGCCAAGATGAGGGCCCAAAATCTGTCTGAAAACATTTTCCTCAACCACTGTCCCACTGAAATGACCGAAGGGGGACAATCTGCGGCAGTGTGAGCTTGATGCGCTCGTTGACGATGCGTTCGCAGCTGGCTGTCTCGAGGATGCGCGCTTGCCCCTTGTCGCACCCGGGTGGTTTCACGCGGTAGGAGGTCAGACTTGTCTTGAATGTGGTGGGCAGAGCCGCTATCCAAGATCCACGCGCGTGACAGCGCTGCCGTAGACAGTAGGGGCGTCGGTGTAGTTGTCGCCACAGACGCGCAGGTAGGAAGTGTCGGCGTGATGAGTTCGTCGTACAACCGCTTTGCATCCTCCTGTGCAGTACGGGGCGCACGCGCACTGGCCTGCAACCGCCAATCTGGTAAGACGTCCAGCGCTTCGACTTTCACTTATGCGATGCGATGGCTGTGCCCATTTGTAAATGTTGTGCATTACCGTGTAGGTCGCGAGGTCCACGGTGTCATGGTCCGATCTTATATCCTGTTTAGCTGTGTCGGACAGGATCACCATCCACTTACGATAAACATAGGCGCGTTTTACGACTTCGATCGCATCGGCCTGCATCAGGTGCCCGAACGCGGCCCCGAGTAGACGGTGATCGGCTGTTGCGTCTGGTAGGGGAACGGCTGCCAGCCCCGTCGCTCCAGGTAGGAGAGCGGGCACGGGAAAGTTCCCGATGGGAAGGCCTAGAGCCGAAACGATGAACGTGAACGCTGTGGAACGCGGGGAGACCATCCGCGACCTCCCGGAGAGCGCGACTCGGAGCCTCCAGCGCCCCTAGCGTCGTGGAGACGGCGACCCTCGCGGTAACCGGCGCGCGCCCCCCGGACTGCGAGAGCACTGTCGGTTCTTGTAGGGCGACAGCCTCCTGCCCCCCGCATGTCGCGGGGAGGGCGCCCTGTTTCGGCTGTCCTTGCTGTGCTGCCGAACAGGGCTCCGGACAGGAGCCCTAGAATTGGCGTCGATGTGGGCGCTGCGGCACCGGTCGCCGTGCCTCCGCGTTTGCTTCGGGTCCGCGTAGAAGGCGCACAAAAAATATGCCGCGGTTTGTCTTCCGTCATTGGCCCAGCAGAGAGGCCAGCAGCGGACTGTCTGTCGCGGTGGACCCGGTCTCGAGTTGACGATCGCGGAGCAGGTCGTGTAGTCGGACGAATGCCAGAGCCTGTATGTAAGAGCTTGCATCGTTCCCAATTCTTGCACCTTCCAAATTTGAAAGCTGCACAAATCACAGAGTCGTGTCTGCTCGATTCGTTCTTAAGGTTGCACGGGTTGCGCCCAAGTCGGCGGAGTTCGAGGTCGCCCAAAACACACCGCCGAAACCACTCGCATGTTTTGTTGGGGTCGGCGGCGGTCGTTTGTCGTCGTCGTGCATATCCTGCTTCATCAAGTAATGTCGCCGTATCTGAGCCCGAAATAATGACTCCAGTATGTCGGTGTCGGGTGGTTCGCGGCATTCTAATAATAGGTTGTCCCAGTCTACAATGAAGCGTTGGAGGTCGTCGCCACGCATGCGCAGTAGTTGCAGACGTTCAAGGTCGCGCAGAGTGTCGTCGACTGCGGTGACCTTGTAGGACTGCAGTATCGTCCAGTATGTTTGTCCGCCTTTGGGCACGCGGCCGGCCTTGTCTTCCTGAGCTGTGAGGTTATTGATGCGGTGGCGCCATTCAGAATTCAGGACAGCCTTGAGTCCGGCTGCAAGTTAGCAGTCGACACTTTCGAAGTCGCCGCTGTCTTGTAGGTCCTCGTAGGCTGTTGTGGGTTGTTCTGCAACGCGTGGGAATGCATGAGCCTTTGCAGGGCGCCCAGATGTGCTGCCAAAGCTGTTGCAAACCATATGTCGCCTCTCTTGTAGCTGTGCAGCGCGTGGCAATTGTGGTGCTCGTGCGGCGTCGGACTGCGCGCGCGCGGTGTCGGGCCCCTTGATTGGAGTTGCGGCGGTAGCAGAGACGCGCGGCAACGTCTGCGAAGAAACCGATTGCGCGGGGGAGGGGGGTCGCACAGGGACGCGTCTGTGCAGAGGCCGCAGCAGAGGCGGCGCCTGGCGAGCACGTCTCATATGGCCTGTGCGGATGTCACCATTGGCTTGCATCGGAGCTGGTCGATGGTCTGGAGGTGGGTGGTGGAGCTCAGTGTTGCTGACGCGTGAGGTTGGCATAGCTTCGTTGGTCGTGACGATGTGCTGCATCTGTTGGACACTCTGATGAAGCCCACGTAGCTCGACGTTGGTATCGTCGGTCCGCTGGGAGCACCTGTCCAGCCTGCGCTCGTTGCCTTGCAGTCGTTGGTTGTGCGCTTCGCGCCCTTGTTCCACGGGCTAGGATTGAGTCGGCCCGTGCTTTTGCAGCGTCTCTTTCCTGGGAGATCTGAGTGAGACGTAACTGCGCGCGGTCCGCTGCCTGCTGTGCCTCGGCCACGTGGGCTTCTAGGGAGCGATCGAAAACCGAAGCCGGGGTGCCCAATTGACAGTCTGGGCCCGCGCAACGCGGAACTCATCCAACGCAGTCCGTAGTTCAGGAATGTGCTGCTCGACCTGGGAGACTCGGTTCACGAGCGTTGGCGCGCGTCCATCGACAGCTTCAAGACGGCGAGCGACAGTCATCTCGGCACCGCGCAGCTTACCATCTAACTCTGACGCGAGGGTGGCGCGGGTGGAGTGCACGGCGGCAGCGCGCTGCTCGACCTGAGTGCGAAGTGCACCCAAGTCCTCACGTAGCTGAAGGCGAGAGTCCGTGGGCCCATGTGCCTCCATTGGCGGGGTCGATCGTGCGATCAGGAGCCCATCGTGTATCCCTCTATCACTGGCGGCCACGACATGGGCCTCCATCCGTAGGAGGTAGTCGTGAAGCGTCTGGGTCGTTCTGGAGTCGGCACCTCGGTGTGACTCCATCTGGTCGACCTGGAACTGCACCTGGGAGATGATCGATCGATCCTCAGCGATCCTGGCATCGACCCAGGCAAGAGCATGCTGCAGCTCCTGTCTGATGGTGGCCGTCTGAGCGGCCAGGCCCGGCAGTTGTCGGGTCGCGCATCGTTCAACCGGCGCTCGGAGCTCTGCCGGATCACTGGGAACGGGGAAGACACGCGAAACAAAGTCGCGCTGCTGAGAGCCGTGCCGGGAGCGTCGTTGAGAGGGGCTGCGGCTGGCATCTCGAGAAGGAGGACGAATGCGATACCTCTCAGGGACCTGGCGCTGAGACGTCCGCCCAGCGCGATTCACTCTGGCCCGCGCATGTTCAGAGACAGAGGCGCGCGCGGGCGACGGGGCCTTGGCCCAGCGGCAGCTGCGCGCGAAAGCGATGTCAGAGAACGCGATCGCGGCACGATGGCCGCTGCGGGCGCTGCCGCCGACGCCGCTCGCGTCAGCGAAGGCGGGTGGGGAGGGGGCAGGCGCGATGAAGCCAGAAAGCAAGCGTCGGCTCCGACGACAGACGGGGCCACTGCGGGCGCGGCCACCGACGGGCACGACAGGGATGCACCAGGCGCCGCGGGGGGCGAACCCAGCCTTTGTCGCGAGGGCCGAGGCGCGCGAGCGCGCGCGCAGGCGGCGGAAATATCCGGCAATCGGGCAAGAGCTCGCCGAGTGCAGCCGCGAGAGTCGCAGCGCTGCCTTCACCTGAAAGGGGGGGGGGGATGGGCGTCGCAGATTCTCTTGCCCTCTCCACGGCGCCGTCGCGAGAGCGCGCTGTCGAGGGAATCGCGCGCTCACGGGCGCCGCGACGAAATTGCCGCGCCAAGCGGCGGACTCCAAGAAGGCGCGAATTGTAACGGCAGGAAGCGGATTAGAAGAGGCCGATAAACTGCGCGCGTAGGGTTGCGGCCGATGTGGCCGTTTCTACACGGGGTCCGCAGGTCGAGGCGAGGAGTGGGGCCCCTTTGTTCCAAGGCACTGCGCGGGGAGCAGTGCGCCGTTAATGCATTGCCAACACCTGAGCCAATACAGTTGCGGCAGAGAGGGGGCATGATGGGGAGGTGGGCGGACTTCGCGCGCGCCAGGGAAGGCAGGGGGGGGGGGGGAGCGCGTCGTTCGGCGCGTCGCAATACGTCCCTGGGGAACGCACCGCGCACGGAGTGTCGAAAAAAACTTGACGGCAGCAGGGAAGGAGGAAAGAGGGAAGGATGAAGAGGAAAGGAGGGAAGAGGGAAGGTGCTCAAGCACTCATGAGGGGAAAGCTGACGTCGGGGACTGTCCGGCGATGGTAGATCCAGGGAATAGAAACAAAAATAATAGCGGTATCAGAAGTCGCGGTGGCGGTAATGGTTTCAGTAGTAGAAGAAGAAGTAGGAGAAATAGTAGTAGTAGTGGTGGAGATAATGGACATCGTAGTAGTAGTAGTAGTAGTAGTAGTAGTAGTAGTAGTAGTGATAGTAGTAGTAGTAGTAGTAGTAGTAGTGGTAGTGGTAGTGGTAGTAGTAGTAGTAGTAGTAGCAGTAGCAGTAGCAGTAGTAGCAGTAGTAGTAGTAGTAGTAGTAGTGGTAGTGGTAGTAGTAGTAGTAGTAGTAGTAGTAGTAGTAGTAGTAGTGGTAGTCGCGGTATTCGTACGCAACGTAGTAATATGAATAGAAGTAGTGGGAGTAATCGGGATAGTAGTAGTACTAGTAGTGGTAGTCGTAGTAGCAGTAGTACCTGCAATAGTCGTAGTCGCAATCGTAGTCGCAGTCTTCCTCGTGGTAGTGGACGCACGAGCACGATGGCAGAAATAGCAGTAATAGTACGAGTCGCAGTAGCACTAGGGGTAGTCGTAGTACTAGCAGTTGAGGTAGTAGTAGTAGGAGTAGTAGTAGAAGTGATAGTAGGTAGTAGTGATGATAATACTAGTAATAGTACTAGTCGTAGTCGTAGTAATAGTAGCTGTAGCATTCGTAGTAGTAAAGTAAAAGTGGTCGCATTAGACGAAGTAGTTGTAGTCGAGGCAGTCGTACTAGTGATAAATAGAAAAGTGCCCCTAGTAGTAGCATTTGCACTCGTCGCCGTCGTCGTGGTAGTCGTGGACAAGCAGCGATTGTAAAATGCGCCAGCTATGTACGAGTACTGAAAATAAAGACTGAGGCCAGGTGTCGAATTTAAAAATGCAACTTTTGATAGCGGCGTAAACAGAAATAGTAGTCGTAATCGTAGTAGTAGAATAGTAAAAGTACTAGTAGTAGTCGTCGTCGTCGTCGTAGTAGTGGTATAACTGTTGTCCGATTCAACATTATATGAAAAGATAAGGGCGGTCCGACGGCGACGACGACCGAAGGCCACCTAGAACGCTGGCGACACGGCGACGTCAATGGACGTCACCGCGCCGCGTCGCGTCGAAACAATTTCGGATTGTCGTAAAAGTGAAATGTCATATGTCTGGAGGGCGAAAGAGGGGTCTGCAACAAGGGGTCTGCAATGGGGGCTGCAGGGCCCATGTGCGATCAACATCTTCCATGTATCTGATCGGGCACGATTGACATCCAATGTTGGCGGCCATGGAGAGCCAGTCGCTCGTGCCCGCGCGTTGCCCGCGCGGGCAAACGCGCCGCCCATCCGTTATCGTTCATGCGCGCAGGCGATCTTGCAGATAGCGCATTAGGCTGCGAAGTGGAGTGCAACTGCGTCTTGACTGCGCGATTGATGATCGCGCGCGTTCCCGAGCGATGACTGGCCGACCCACAGATTTGGAACGAGTTCCGCGATTCCCCCAACATGTGAACTCACGTGGTCCATTTTCCAAAATTGCGCATTCGCATTCTCCTCTTCCCCAACGTGTGACTTCGCATGCTGGCCCCTTCTTGGCGACACATATCATCAAGTCCAACGTGTGAGTTTACATTTTCGACGTCTCAAACATGTGAATTCACATTTTCCTCCTCCCAAAATGTGGATTCAAATTTCGCATGTCCTCGCGATGTGAATTCGCACTTTCCCCTGGCCTTGAAGATCCCCAGAACTGAGGCGTAGCGTTCCGCGTGTCAGATTGGCTCGGCAAATTTTGACACGCACCTCGCCGCCTTCGCGCATTCCAACCTTTTCTTGATGCGCCCTCAGCGCGCGGCGCCTTCGCCGCCTCTCCCCAGCCGCCCGCCCCCGGGCCCCACGCCTCGTCCACCCTCAAGTCTCGCGCTGGGGCGCAGGCGCGGAGCTTCGAGCGGCCCCCCCGCCGAGCACGGCAATCGAGGACGCATCGCCCACGCGTGGCCCATGGAACCGCCATTGCCAGGGCCCTGTGCCCGACCCCCACATTCACCCTCCAAGATGTACACCTGGCCGATGCACTGCGTTGCCCAACTCCGGTGCGCGCGTAGAGAAAGCGGGCCATCCGCGCGCGATGATGCGCTGAGAACGCGCACGGGGGCGCGACGCCCGAATGCTCCCCCGCGAAGCCCGCGCGGGCGATACCGCAGCATTGGCCGCGCCTTGGACGTCGCAAAGACCAGCGCCGCGTGGTCTCGCCCCCAGCCCCTCTAATGCAATGCTGAGACCAGAAACTACGGCAATGGGCCGGGCCCCATCGGCGACGTCGTCGCGCCGCTTCCCTGCGTCGCTGGGGGGGCGGGGGGGCGGGCGCAGGCTGCGCGTTCGCCCAGGCGCGGCGACAGATTCGGACACCGCCGCGCGGGCGCGAAGCGGCATTTCCGCTTCGATCGCCCCCCGATCGGCGCAGTTTGGGGCGGCCGGTCAGAAATTCTAGAACCTGGCAGGGGCCGAGACTGCTCGCTGCGTCGCCAAAGCCAAGTAAGTGGGAAGAGTTCAAGGGGCTGAGATCTGGCTCGGCGGCTCAATCCTGCGCGGTCGGTATTCACGCGCGCCCTGGGCTCTTCGCTCGGCGCCGCGCAACTGACGTTGCTCTTCGCTCGGAGCCGCGCGGGGGGCACAGAAATCGCACCGAACGCGCGTAGAAGACACGTTGTTCTACGTAGAATCTGGCCCAAACCATTAGAGGTAATTTTCACCTGAAGAACCGGGCGCCACCCCGCGCCCCTGGGCGCCCCCCGCGCGTGCCCCAGCCGCCCCGTGGCCTCCCCCCTGGACGCCCCCGTGCCCCTGAGTCCTAGATGGGCGTCGCCTTCTGCCACCTCGGCGTTTTCCCTGGGGGGATGTCCCCGCCGCAATCGACGCGGCGCTCTGGCCAGACGCAGGGCAGCGCGGCGCTCCGCGCCGCCGCGCCCGCGCGGCATTGTCGAGCGGGGTCGCTGCCAGCAGGGTCGCCACATCTTTGCGGAAATGCGCCTCCCCCCCCCCCGCCCGCGACCCCCCCCCCGCGGGCCCGCCCGCCTACCCGCGCGCGCATGCGCAAGCGCGCATAGGCCCCACAACGCGCCCAAGAAACGCCCCGACTACCCACGGGCGCACAGGGGCCACTATCACAGCCGCCATCGCCAACATCATCATCACCACACACCCGTCGCAATGCTGCTCGATGCGCCAACAGTCGCCACCAGTTTGACCATCCCGATCCCCCTCGGCGCGGCGCGGGCGCGGCGGGGGGCCGCCCCCGCGCGGGCCGACCGCGGGCCGCGTCGGAGAACCACTGTCGATGAGTGGGGGAAGCGCCGGACATTGCCGAGGAATAGGAATGGGAAGGAGGGGCAAGCGCAGGGGGCAAGGACCACGCGGAACGAGGAGTCTCACAGGGCAGGGAAACCTGGTGGAGCAACTTTAAATGCAGACGGAACAGGAGGGCGATCACATCACGATGACGAGGTAGAGCTGGCGGACGGCATCCACCCGCGGCCCCCGCTGCCACCTCTCCAGCCCGCGCGGCGTCGGACGGGGGGGGGAGGGGGGGGGCGGCGGGGGGTGAGAGACGCAGAAAGACACAAAGACGGGGAGGGAGAGGAGGGAGGTCGGAGGAGGGAAAGGGAGCGCCTTGCGGGCGGACGTCGGGGCGGCGACTCGGGCGGCGGAACGGCGCCCGCGAGTCGCGGCCCGTCCGGCGCCCGAATCATGCAACGGGAACAACGAATCGTCAAGACCCGCGCAGGGCTGGAGCGCCTTCCAGCCGAACGTATCGAATAAAGTATTTGCCCACCTACATGCCGAATCGCTCGTCACCTCCTCGTCCTCGTCGCCGTCCTCGCCACTGCCTTCCGAACCCTCCAAGATGGCACTGAGCCGCATCATATCGTTTTCCGCCTCACCCTATCGGCCCCAGGACGCTCCTCGCTCTCCACGCCGCCTTTCTAAAACTGACCTCCCCCGCCCCCTCGGCGGCGGAGAGACCTTCCTTTAATAAGCGACCCTTTAGTGAAAGCGGCCTAGGACCGAAACCGACGGACTTGGACCCGCAACAGTGACGGCCACGACGCCCAATCGCGAACCTAGAACGGCCAATTCACGAATCGACGTGTCAGGGTGGGTGGGAGGTCTATCAACCTCCGACCCCCCTGAAACATAAAACGCGTGGAAGCGGAAGTGCGCGGCGTGGGCGATGTCTACCGACGTGCCGTCGTTGGCGCGGCTCCATGTCGAACGATCCTCGCGCTAGATCCCGGCATGGCTGCAGCATGCGCGCGCGTGCGTCGCGTGCCGCATCCAGGCTTCTGCCATGCAGCATCACAGCCAAAGAATATTAATATACTTAGCCTCCTGCCTCAAACAGTGTAGTGGCGTTTGTTTACCCTTGACCACTTGAACGAATGAGCGGCTGGAACTTGTGAAACAACAGGGCGTGTAATACCAAATAACTTTCAATCCGAACCATGAGCTTCTCGTTTGTCCGCCAGGTGTCACGTACATGTCTCGCGTGCCAATATACTTCCAACAGTTGCCCACCCAACTTAGGAACAGGCTCCGTATGCGGCGGGGCTGGCTACCTTCAGGAAGCCTTCCTTCAATTAGCTACAAAATCGGTGGCACCGAATGCCGTTGCTGAACCGACTTCACAGCGTTCACCAAAACTGGATCGTTTGAGTGGGGTCCACCTGCTGTCACCGAAGGTTTGGCTCCGAACTGTCGTCCTGACCCGTGAAAGCTAGGCTCGGACCACGAAGGGTTGAGGCGAGGGGGATGGGGGAGAGTAGTAGCAAAACAGGGATTGGGGAGAGAAAAAGGGGGGGAAGTTGAGGGGGCTGGAGGACAGAAGGAGAGGGCGTGGGGAGAGGCGGGCGAATGGGAAAGCGGAGTGGCAAGGCAGCGAGAGGAAAAAGGAAAGGGGTGGGGAATCAAACCAGCGGCGTGAACCGAAGCAATCAAATGATATCCGATACCTAGGTGATCTGCTGTCTATATAAATATCCTGGATGCGTCTTCAAATGTGCAGAGTCTGCGCCCCTACCTGTCCTTTAAAGCTTTGCTCGAACACCATGTTAAACAACAAATCCGATGTGAATGCATAACCCGATATCTTGGCCAAACTCTCGCAAACGTATGGCCACAGAGGCGTTTCCCCAAAAAGGCAGGGGGCGGTGATTCGCTGAGGGTTTCTTCGATCGGTTCGATGTGTCTATATTCAGATACATTTATACATATATACATCTATGTGTGTGCCTGTGTTCAGGGGAGGCCGCTGCACTGCTAAACGATGTGTTGTTAACTGACCCTGCAAGGTGGGTCCTTTCCCTTGGGGGGTCGCCCCGATGTATACATGCATACTTACATACATGCAGATATGTATATATGTTGATCTATATACACCTATGACTTAATAGCCACCGACGCCACACCGGAAACATAGCAGAGGCACACCCGTCCGCGCAGCCTGCAGCCTCAAAAGCTGAAGCAAGACCAACGACATACCGCGGAGACGAGCGGCCAGCCGCCGCGCCTGTGAAAGAGGGACGGGGGCGCCGGCTCCTCCTCGGGCGCCTCGAGCGTCTGCGAGTAGTCCCGCCACACCTCGGCGCGTCATCGTCGTCGTTGTCGTCGTCATCGTCGTCGTCGTCGTCGCCCTCGTCCTCGCCCTCGTCCTCGTCCGCGTCCTCGTCCGCCTCCTCGCCATCGTCGACGCAGTCGTTGCCGTCCTTGTCCTCGTCCTCATCCTCGTCGAAGTCGTAGTCGTCGTAGCGGCCGTCGCCGTAATAGTCGTGGTCGTGCTAGTGGTCGTCCTCGTCGTCGTTCTCGCCCGCGTCGTCCGCGTCCTCCTCATCGTCCTCGCCCTCATTCTCTCAGGGTCGAGGTGGCTGGACGATGTTGCCCGCCTTTTGTATCTGGAGGCCTCTTATCGGCGGCGAGCGAGGGGGGGACGTGAGGGGAGATTTCCTTCTCGGAAGGCGGCGGGGCTTCTCAAAAGGCATCCAGCCTTCTGAAAGGTTTTCTGTGTCTTCGGGGCAGGCGTAGAAAACTTATCAGAAGGGGGGACTTCCGAGCCATCTGAGAAGGTCCGCCCCTTCTCACTTCCCCCCTGTGTTCGCCACCGTTCTTGGGATCTCAGGGACCTCCCAGAAACGTCGCGAGAGCCCTGGAGGCCATGGGGGCCGTCGTCGTCGTAACTGTAGATGTCGTCAACGTCCTGGTCGTGGTCGTTGGAGGATCGATGGTCGGGTCCGATGAGGTGCCACTATGTGCATGGACGTGGCCAGGCACAGCCAGGACGGGCCCCTGCGCGAATATCAGGAGGGCAAAGCTGACGACCGAAGGCCCCTCGGTGGCCGCCTGAAGCCTCTCAAGGTCTCCGAAGGCCCGGAGCCCCCAAAGGGAGCTGAAAGTGTCAAACACCCTCGGCCTCTGGCCGTCGCCGACGAGCACGACGGCAACGAGAACGACGACAACCATTACGACGACGACGACCACGACGGCGACGGCGACGATCGCGTCGACGACAGCGATTCCGACGACGACGACAAGGACGACGATTGCTTCGATGCAGACGACGAAGAGCGGAGGGCCGAGGAGGGCCACGTCGGCGCAGGCGTCCGGGTCCCTCTGGATGGAGTCGAGCAGCCGGTCCGCCGGGTTCATGTTCGGGGGGAACTCCACCTCCGCAGGGGCCGCCCGCGGAGCGTCGTGCCACGCCCAGCGCCCTCCTGCCTCCCCTCCTCCAGGTGGACGCCCGATCACCCCTTCTTGGCCGCCCCCGAGATGACTGTGGTCCGGAGTAACTCTGATTTGAGCCCCGTCGCACGAACCAGTAGCTACCGCTGACTACCCCACAGCCCCGATGATTCGGGAACAGTCGGACGCCCGACTTGTCCAGGGTAAGCTCTGGTTTAGGGTAACTCCAGCTTGGGCCCGCGAGGCAGGAATCTGAAGTTATCTCTGACCGCCCCCAGCCCCGATGATTCGGGGTTCTGACGGATGGCATGCTGCATCCTCAACGACGTCTTTTTGCATGTTCCGCGACAACGGCCATGACTGGCCCTGGCCGCGCCGCCCTTCCTGGCCCAAGTGACGTCACGATTAGTGCTGACCCTATGGGGTCTTCGGCAATTCTTAAGCATCCCAGACGGCGCCTGCGCGAAACGTCACGTTACTGGCCCCCGGCCCCCTGGCCCCCCCACCCCGTAACGCCCGCTATCGCCCGGGAATAAAAATACTCTCTCCGTCGTCCTGCCGCATCCTCCTCCTCCTCCTCCACCTCCACCTCCTCCCTGCTCCAACTACGCCTTCACCCCTGACATCCTGGCGTCTCAACTTTTCGGAGCTGGGCATGCCTGCCCAGTTTAGGGCCCCGGGAGCCTCACAGGTGGCTCCGGCTCGACCGTGGCGCAGGAATATCATAAGACGGGGTCCAGGGCTCGGGTCGCGATTTTTCGCGGTATTGTAAGTTTCTCCCTAAGTCGGATCTCCAGGCCGTCCTCATGCTTCTGGCGGCGCGCGCGGCGGCGCGCGCGAGGGTGCGGCGCAGTGGGGGCGGACGCGAAGACGCCTTCTCGACAGTCCCGGGACCCTTCGAAGAAAGCCCCCCACCTTCTTCGGTGGCAACCCATGGGAGCCACCCATACCATCTCGTCGGCTCTTGCGAATCGACGCTTTTGTCAATGCGAATCGACGCTGAATCGACGCCCATCGACGCTATCATAACAACTTGCGCGCTATCTCATCGACTCCCAGACGCTAATCGACGCTAGTCGACGCTGAAGACTGAATTGAGAAGCTATATCATGCTCCCATGATGTGCTACCGAAACCTTCTAAGAACACCCCGACCTTCTTCGAAGGCCGCCCTCGGGACTTCGAAGACAGCGACTGGCTCGGACTCGCGCCTTCGGCGCGCGCTGGCTGGCCCTTCCCGCTTGCTGGGATCGCCGGATCGGCTTATCGAGCTTCTTGTCTTCACGGTGCCGGCGTCTTCACGTGAAGCCCGAAGCCCGATCCCCATGTGCGCGCCACTAATACTCACACGTCGGTCGGAAGAAGTAGGAAACGACATGAAGTAGGAAGGCGGATGAAGTAGATTGGGTTTAGGCCCTCCCAGATAGGAACAAAGCACAGCAACAGCATATCGGTTCTTGAAGTAGGAAGGCGCTAGAAGTATATTGGGAGCTGGGATCCCAGAAATATCTACTTTCAACGACCGGCGTGTACCCTCCCAGCTCGTCATTCCCAATCCACTTCCTTACAAATAACTCCTCGCAGCCGCACGAGCTGACGTCTCGTGAGGGCAGGTCGGGAGTTTCGCTTGAGAATTCATCGCCACCTACGACCTTGAAGCTTGAAAGTTCCAGCCATTGCGCGCGTGGAAAGCAAATCGTGATCGTTTTCAGCATGGGGATCTCGTCATTGAGCCCGCGCGCTCATCTTCAAAACAGTTCACTGATCACACCAATTGAGGGCCGATGGTTTTCAAAAAGATTCTTGCCTTGGCGCCGCGCGTCTTTCGAACACAATGCATGGATTAAGTGCACGTCGTTTTGAAGATGGGAGTCTCGCCTTGTTTCCGCGCACGCTCGTAACAGCCAACTTACACGGATGGGGCGCCACCCGTTTTCAAACGTGAACTCTCGCGTGCAACTGCCAAAAGTGTAATACCACAACTATAAAAGAAACAACACTTTCACAGTTGAAGGGCGGTTCCTTTCCACAAATGGGGCTCTCGCTGAAGACTCCAGGACAGAGCACCCGACCCCACCACGCCAGGCGCGCAGCTGTGGAGGAGCCTGAATATTCGGCACGGGCAGTTGACTTCTGCTGGGCGCTCCCTTGGAACTCATGACACCCCCTTATTCCTTCTGGCCAGAAGCTAGAAGGATGGAGGGTTGGTTCTTTCCAGACAGTTCCCACCTGAATTGCTGTCGTGGTCGGCTTGCAATGGGGGCCACTTCGCGCAGTGACACAGAATTCTTGCAGAGACTAGTGGGGAGGGACTTGGGACGTGATGGTGTACTGCAGCATCGTGGGTACTTGTACATAGCGGGTTTACTGTTGTCCTCCTCCTCCTCCTCATCGTGCCACCACCTCCTAGTCCGAGATCACCCTCTTCCGCCTGGTCCTCATCTTGATATCCTCTCCCCTGCCTCCCCCTCCTCCTCGCACGTCAGATGTGTATCTAAATATATGCATGTATGTGCTCCCCCCTTACTTCCCACTCAGGAAGGCAACCTGGAGGCGCGATCGGAAGTGCTCCACCACGTCCCGGGTGGTGCCAGCATACACCAAGCAGCCTCCTGCTCCCAACAACACGAGGTCGTCGAACAGCTCGAGGGTTTCCCAGCGCGGCTGGTGAATGACGGCCTGAAGAGAAGCCACGCAACGGCCTACCATACAATCACAAGCGTCGCGGGCAACAAACGCACAACGGCGGGCCATCTTGCTCGGTGCCGACCTCTGGGAACCGCAATGGGGCCCAAGGGCATCGCGAACGAAACAAGGGTAGACAGACCTGTCACGGGGATGGGGTCTAGAGGACCCCCAAACAACAGCATATACATGCGCCACAATGCCTGCACGGAGTGGGCGGTCGGAAATCCAATCATGCCAGAACCTCAAACATCCATCAACACCTCAGGAGAAACAAGTATTTCGGCCTCCTCGGGCTCTCCTAGAGGGCCTCTAGTAGACCTCTTGGGCCGTCTTGTGGAGGCAACTATATCTGTCTTGAGGCCTATTTGGGAGCCGCAGTCGCATGGTCTCCAGGACGACTGTCAAGGCAGCCAAGATGACGCCAAGATGGCCCAAGACAAGATGCTGAAGACAAGGGGCTCCCAAGAGGGCCTCAAGACAGATCACGAAGCCCTCAACACAGCCCAAGAAGTCTCCAAGAGGCCCTCCCGGAGAGCTCGGAAAGACCACCGCATTTGACTTCCCAGCATCAGAAAATTGAATGAGGTTCTCTCCTGTTCGGGTGCCCGACCACCCAGGACGACCTCAGAAGCTTATCAGAGGCCTCAAAGATAGCTCCAAGACAGCCCAAGGGGCCCTCAAGAGGGCCCGAAGTCGGCCCAAGAGGACCCAAAGATCGCCCAAGGGGCTCCCAAG